>PVIU01033647.1:0-12178 GCA_004026605.1 Ondatra zibethicus
TAAAGGGAATGTGCCCTGTAGGCTTGAAAAGACTGTGCCCCAGAAGTAGTGAAATTGGTAGAATTCATTAAAACTCCTGAATAAAAAAGATGTAAGTATTGTGACGAGTATGTGAAAATGTCATTTTCTGACAAAATTTATAAGGTCTTTCAATGAAATGTCGTCTGCTACCTGATGTTATCTGCCTGTCACATTAAAACTTGATCCTTAGTAGGCCTATAGCTCAGTTCCTCATGGTTTATGCATTTCTTCCTTTGTATGGATAGCAGTAACTGAGAATGTTTTGTGTTTCAAATTTATTGTGCACATAGTATGTGAACATCACTGATGCACAAGGTCTTCTGTACTCTTAAGACTCTTGTCCCGTGGTTTCTTTTATATATATACACATATACCAAAGGAATCTTTACTTGGAAACATTTGATTTAATAAATATGAAATTGTTTCAGACTTGCTGGGTTGAGTTGTATAATTCCTGACATTTCATGCCTTTTAAAATAAAAATGGTTCCATGCTAACTCACGTTTCTGCATGGGGCCACTGGTGGTCCTGAGCACTTGTCTCATCGTGTCCTGTGGTGCAGAAACATTGAAAACAAGAGTGCGTTTGGCATCTCCCATTTACTGAAAGTGGAATTCGTTCCGCCACAGTCAATGAGAGCTTCCTCTCTGGCTGGGATCACATTACTTCCCAAACTGTGAATTATCTAAGGGAACTTTCCCCTTTGTGCAAAATACGTGTGATGCTATGGACCTTCAGTACTGCTTCCAGCATTGAATATCTCCTACTTGAGATATTCTGACTATCAGTACCAGAAGAAAAATATATTACCATATCATTGAATCCTGTATTATTTGAGTGTGTACCTCTGTGTGTGTGTGTGTGTGTGTGTGTGTGTGAGAGAGAGAGAGAGAGAGAGAGAGAGAGACAGACAGACAGAAACAGAGAGACAGAGACGGACAGAGAGACGGAGAGGGAGAGAGAGGAAGAGGGAGAAAGAGAATATTTTGGTATGTGGTACATGTGTAAATGTGTTCCTGTGTGTAGCACATGTGTGTGTGAATGCATGTGTGTGTATTGTATATGCAGGTGTGTGCATAAATCTTTTGGTATGCGGTGCATGTGTAAATGTGTCCATATGTGTAGGCACACTTGTGTGTGAATGAATGTGTGCACCTCTGTGTATGTGTGCAAGTGTGTATAAATCTTTTGGCATGTGGAGCGTGTATATGTGTTCATATGTATAGCACACACGTGTGAATATGTGTATGTGAGAGTGAGTGTGCAGATCTTTTGGTTTGTGGTACGTATGTTTATGTGATCACATGTGTAAGTGGAGACTTAACGTTCATTTCCCGGCCACCCAGACACAAATAATCATACAGAAACCTTTATTAATTACAACACAGTTTTGCCGATGGCTCAGGCATATTCCTAGCTAGGTCTTACATTGTAAATTAACCCATTTCTCTTCATCTGTGTATCACCATGAGGCTGTGGCCTACTAGTAAGGTTCCGGCATCCTTCTTTGGCAGCTACAAGGCATCTGCCTGATACTGCCATCTTTCTCCCTTCATTCAGTTTAGTTTTCCCACCTAGCTCATTTCTGCCCTGTCACAGGCCAAAGAATCTTCTTTATTAACCAATGGTAATAAAACATATTAATGGCATACAGAGGGGAATCCCACGTCACGTGTGTAGAACACATTTGCGTGAATGCATGTGCATATGTGTGTGTGCACAAAGGCATGTGCATATGCCACCACATGCAATTTTGCATGTAAAAGCCAGAGATACTACAGGTACCTAACTTATTTTGACACAGGTATCTCTGTGACCATGGGGCTCATTGATTGGTCTAGAGCATTAGGCCATTGAGCTTCAGGATTCTACCCCGTCTCTTTTCTCCAGTGCTGGTGTTACAGACACTCACTGTTGGCCTGAGATTTTGTATATGTGTGTGTGTGTGTGTGTGTGTGTGTGTGTGTGTGTGTCTCTGTGTGTGTATGTGTCTATGTATATATGTGCAAATGTGTTCATTCAGGTGCCCAAGGAGAGTGTCAGACCCCCCCAGAGGTGGAGTTACCAGTCAGTCTTGGGCCACCTGACAGGGGTCCTGGGATTTGAACTCGGATCTTCTACAAGAGTAACAAGTGCTCTTAAACACCAAGCCATCTCTACAGCACCCTGTGCTGAGGTTTTCAAAGGTTCTGGGGATCTGAACTCAGGTCTTCATGCTAGTTCAGCAAGCATTTTACCCGCTGTGCTATCTCCCCAGCTCCATATACATATTCGTTTCTTAGGCGTCCGAACTCAGAAATTTGATCCATTCCTTGACCACACTGATGATGCATACAGAACACAGACAGTTCTCATTATTTCACTGTGTGACATCCACACTTTGCAAATGTGGGTCTGCCTCCTAAGGTACATCTCAACTCCTGTCACAGTGTTTCAGTCTGTTGGGAGCAGGAAGGTCCTTGTGCCCACAGATCTCCTGGGAAACCAGGAATGTTAAGCATGCAGGATTGTCTTCTCAATAGAAAAGACAATCCAGAAAGCTGGGGATTGGAGATGATTAATAGCCTGGTGATCTTCACTATCTGTTGGACCAGGCCATATCAAGCTCCTACAACCAGGACCGGAAGGCAGCTAGTAATCTAAATGGCTCTTAGGGCCAGGGGCTCCCTATACTCCACAACCAGGACCAGAGATACCTAAGAGTCTAAATGACCCTTACATTCTTTGTACAGCCAGCGGCTCCTCCAAGCTCCCACAACCAGGACCAGAGATACCAAATAGCCCAGATGACCCTCACATTCCTTGTACAGCCAGTGGCCCCTCCAAGCTTTACAACCAGGACCAGGGCGATACCTAAGGGTCTAATTGGCCTCTATGCTATCTGTATGACCAAGACCAGGCCAGATCCTTCCTTAGGTCTTAAGACAGCACAGGGAGCCTGTCTCCAGAACTCATCTTCTTGGAAGACATGACATGTACCCTGAGCTGAGTTTCGATGTACTTGTGCTTCCTCGTGTACCGGGGATTGTATTATTCCAGGAGACTTTCCCCCTGATTATACTGTGTTTAAATTTACTGGTAGCAAACCTGCCTAGCACCAGACTCCCCAAAGTTTGATTCAGGTTGACATAACAATCTAAACCAAATTTTCATTCTCACCTCTTCGTGGATTATTTTACTGCCTACTGTGACACCTGCAGAGACTCCCCCACCTCCCTCCCTCATTATTTCTCTCTCTCTCTCTGTGTGTGTGTGTGTGTGTGTCTCCTATACAAACAAGTTACCGCATATCCAAAGGTGAGTGACATCACAGGCAATAGGTGTGAGTTGGTGAATTTTACAGCTCACAAGCAATAGAAAAGCAATTACTCAGTCATGAAGGTAGATGCCCGGGTGCTGGGTCTTTGGGCACACAGCTGAAAGGCCCGTGTGGTGACACTACATCTGTCACCCTGCACTGTGTGAACCATAAGAAGAGGGGTACAGCTCATGTCCTTGCAGAGGATACAGACCAGACAAGAGCTGTGCTCTTTGCTGCTCCACAGAAGTAGGATTGCAGGGAAATGATGCAGGAGTGGAGATGTTTGGACACAGGCTGAATGTCTGTGTCAGAGGGCAACTGACACTTGTCATTAACCTCTCTTCTATGCCAGTTGAACATGCCCATCAACAGTGGCATGGCCCTGTTAGTGCAGAAATCTAAGTGATGCTTCCCAGAAAAAAAAATACGAATGCCCAGGTCAGCAGTAAAGAAGTCAACTTTTCTCTTTAGTACCTTCCCAGTTAGAATTTATTATACACAATTGTAAGATGTTATCTGCATCCACTCTTCACTCGCTGTTTCTCTGCAGACACAGGCCGGCCTCCCAAGAGTATCAGCCAGTCAAGGTACATCAAGCTGTAGTGAGACTAGGCACCTCCTCTTCTATTAAGGCTGAATGAGACAATCTGGCAGGAGGAAAGTATCCCAAAAGCAGGCATCAGAGTCAGAAACAGCCCCCACTATCACTGTTAAGAGTCCTATAGGAAGACCACATTACATAACTGTAACGTATGCAAAGGTCAGTCCCATGCAGGCTCTCTGGTTGTTGGTTCAGTCTCTGTGAGCTCCTGTGAGCCCAGGTTAGTTGATTCTGTGAGCTCCCTCTTAGGGTATGGGTCTACAGATGTGCCAGTCAGGGTGAGCTCCCTCTCAGGGTATGGGTCTCCAGAGGTGAGTTCCCTCTTAGGGTATAGGTCTCCAGATGTGCCAGTCAGGGTGAGCTCCCTCTCAGGGTATAGGTCTCCAGAGGTGAGCTCCCTCTCAGGGTGTGGGTCTCCAGATGTGCCAGTTATTAGCTGGTCACGCCTACAATTTCTGCAACATCTTTACTCCAGAATATGTTGTAGACAAGATAAATAGTTGGTTGAAGAATTTGTGACTGGGTTGGGGTCCCAATCCTTCCACTGGAAATTTTGTGTCATTACAAGAGATGGCCAGTTCAGGCTTTGTATCCCCCATTGCTCGGTCACCCTCAGAGATTCCTGGGAATTTCCATTGCTCTAGGTTTCTAGCTCATTCCAGACATGCCCGATTCCAGGTGTTTCTCCCAGTATTCTCCCCCTCCATCCTTCCCCCACCTGATCCCTCCTGTTCTCCCTATTTCCCCTTCCAGACCCCTCCCCAATCCACTGGTAATGCACATTCTATTTCCCCTTCACAGTGAGATTCTTGCAACCCCACCTTGAGCCCTCCTTGTTTCTCAGCTTCTCTGTGTCTGTGGATTGTAGCACGTTTTCTCCTTTGCTTTACAGCTAATATCCACTTATGAGTACCTATACTATATTCTTTCTGGGTAATGACCTTTCAGGATGATCTTTTCTAGTTCCATCCATTTGATAGCAAATTTCCTGATGTCATTGTTTTTTTACCACTGTGTAAATGTACATCTTTTTTCATTTTTCGGTTGTTTCCAATTTCTGGCTATTATTAATAAAGCTGCTATGAATGTAGTTGAGCAAGTGTCCTTGTGGTATGGTGGAGCGTCCTTTGGGTACATGACTAAAAGTACTATAGCTGGGTCTTGAGGTAGATCCATTCCCAATTTTCTGAGAAACTGCCATATTGATTTCGAGAGTAGCTGTAGAAGTTTGCACTCCCACCAATAGTGCAGAAGTGTTCCCCCTTGCTCCACATCCTCTCCAGCATGAGTGGTCACTTGTGCTTTTGGTCTTAGCCCCTCTGACAGGTGTCAGATGGAATCTCAGTGTCATTTGATTTGCATTTTCCTAATGGCTGAGGACGTTGAACATTAGTTTCTCTGCCATTTGAGATTCCTCTGTAGAGAAGTCTGTTTAAATATGTACCCAGTTTTTAAATTGGATTATTTGGGGTTTTGATGTCTAGTTTCTTGAGGTTTTTAAATATATTTTGGAGACTAGATGTGGGTTTGGTGAAGATCTTTTCCCATTCTGTAGGCTGTTATTTTGTCTTATTGACCACGTCCTGTAGATGGAAGTTTCTGTTCTGCCTGGTCCTATAGCCATTCAGTCCCAAATAAACATACAGAGGCTTATATTAATTATTAACTGTTTGGCCTATTGTTCAGGCTTATTACTAACTACCTCTTTACAACTTAAATTAACCCATAATTCTTATTTATGTTTAGCCATGTGGCTTGGTACATTTTCTCAGTAAGGCATTTTCATCTTGCTTTCTCTACATCTGGCTGGTGACTGACTCTCTGGCTTTCCTCTACCCAAAATTCTCCTCATCTGGTTGCCCCGCCTATACTTCCTGCCTGGCTACTGGCCAATTAGTGTTTTATTAAACTAATACAAGTGACATATCTTTACAGTGTATAAGAGAATAATCCCACAGCAATGTTCTTTGCCTTACAGAAGCTTTCAGTTCCCTAAGGTCCATTTATTAATTGTAGATCGTGTTTGTGCTCATAGTGTTCTATTCAGGAAGCTGTCTCCTGGACCAGTTGGTTCAAGGCTATTCCCAATTTCTCTTCTATCAGGTTCAGTGTATCTGATTTTGAGGCCTTTGATCCATTTGGATTTGAGTTTTATGCAGCGTGATAGATATGGATCTATTTGCATTCTTCTACATACCAACATGCACTTATGCCAGCACCTTTTGTTGAAGATGCTTTCTTTTTCAAATGTATAATGTTGGCTTCTTTGTCAAAAACCAAGTGTCCGTAGGTAAGTGGATTAACTTCAGGGTCTTTGATTTGATTCCACGGATCATGCCATTTTTATGCTTGTATCATGTGGTTTTAATTATGATAGCTCTGTAGTTCAGCTCGCGATTCCCATCCATCCAGAGGGATGGTAATACCTCTGGAAATTCCTGTATTGTACAGAATTGGGTTTTTTGTTTTTCTATATGAAGTTGAGTATTGTTCTTTCAAAAGTCTAAAGAACTATGATGGAATTTTGGTGGGGATTGCATTGAATCTGTAGATTGCTTTTGGTAAGATTGCCATCTTTATTATGTTAATCCTACCTATCCATGAGAATGAGATATCTTTCCATTTTTTGATATCTTTCCCAATTTCTTTCTTCAAGACTTGAAGCTCTTGTCATATAGGTCCTTCACTTGCTTGGTTAGAGTTACACAGAGATATTTTATATTTGTGACTGTTGTCAAGGATATTGTTTCCCTAATTTCTTTCTCAGCCTTTTTATTGTTTGCATATAGGAGCACTTCTGATTTTTTTTGAGTTAATTTTGTATCTAGCCACTTTACTCAAGGTGTTCATCAGCTGTAGGAGTTTCCTGATGAAATTTTTGGGATTGCGTATGTATATTATATTATATGTGAATAATGATACTTTAACTTCTTTTCCATTTTGTATCCCCCAGATCTCCTTAAGTTGTCTTATTGCTTTAGCTAAATCTTCAAGTACTATATAAGAACAGGTGTGAAGAGAGTGGACAGTCTTGTTCCTGATTTTAGAGGAATTACTTTAGGTTTCTCTTCTTTTAATTTGATGTTGGCTATGGGTTTGTTGTATACTGTTTTTTATTATGTTTAGGTATGTCCCTTTTATCCCTGATCTTTCCAATACTTTTACCATGAAGGGTGCTGGGTTTTGTCAAAGGCTTTTTCAGCATCTAGTGAGATGCTGATGTGTTTTTCTCCTTCAGTTTGTTCATGTGGTGGATTGCATTGACATATACTTGTATATTGAGCCATCCTACATCTCTGGGATGAAGCCCACTTGGTCCTGCTAGTTGATCTTTTTGATGTGTTCTTGGATTCAGTTTGCAAGTGTTTAATTGAATATCTTTGCATCTAAGTTCATGAGGGAAATTGGCCTGTAATTCTTTTACTTTGTTGGGTCTTTGTGTGGTTTGACTATCAGGATGCATGTGGCCTCTAAAATGAATTTGGCAATGTTCCTTCTGTTTCTATTTTGTGGAATAATTTTAGAAGTATTGGTATTAGCTATTTTTCAAAGGCCTGGTAGAATTCTGTGCTAAAATCATCTGGCCCTGGACTTTTTGTTGTTGTTGTTGGGGGATTTTTAATGACTACTTCTATTTCCTAGGGGATTATGGATCTATTTAAGTTGTTTGATTTTTATTTAACTTTGGGTAAATGGTATCTATTGAGAAAATTGTCCATTTTCTTTTAGATTTTCCAGTTTTGTGGAGTGCAGGTTTTTGCAGTATGACCTAGTGGTGTCTACTTTTTGTTCTAGAGCATCAGAGGTATGAGAATTCTCTAATTTCTTTGTGCCGGCTCTTAGTGCTACGAACTTTCTCCTTCTAGCACCCCGTTCATTGTGTTCCATAAGTTTGGGTATATTATGCATTCATGTTCATTGAAGTCTAGGAAGTCTTTAATTTCTTTATATAGTTTTGTGTTTGGGTGAAATATTCTGTAGATATATATCTGTTAGGTCCATTTGAGTCATACATC
Organism: Ondatra zibethicus; assembly: GCA_004026605.1. Lineage (NCBI taxonomy): Eukaryota > Metazoa > Chordata > Mammalia > Rodentia > Cricetidae > Ondatra > Ondatra zibethicus. The sequence continues at coordinate 7,940 of PVIU01033647.1, forward strand.
CGTTAGTTCCGTTATTTCTGTTTAGTTTGTCTGGATGACCTATCACAGTTGAGTGTTGAAGTTTCCCATTATTTTGATGTGTGATCTAAGCTTTAGTAATGTTTCTTTTACAAATGTGGGTACCCTTGCATTTACGGCATAAATGTTCAGAATTGAGATGTCATCCTGATGGCTTTTTCCTTAATAAGTATGAAATGTCCTTCTCCATCTCTTTTTATTGATTTTGGTTTGAAGTCTATTTTGTTAGATATTAGGATAGCTAAACCAGTTTGCTTGATAGGTCCATTTGATTGGAAAATCTTTTTCCAACTCTTTACTCTGAAATAATATATTTTTTTGATGTTGAGGTGTGCTTCTTGTATGCATCAGCAGGATGGATATTTTCATATCCATTCTGTTAACCTGTGTCTTTTTATTGGCAAACTGAGTCCATTGATATTGAGAGATATTAATGACCACTGATTGTTAATTCCTGTTATTAAAAACCCTAAGACAGATTTGGTCTTTTTGTGGTGTCCTAGATTTCCTAGATACTTTGTGTTAGGAGTCTTTAGATTTAACATTTTCCTTGACCAATGTATCTATTTCTTCTATTATGTCTTCAATGCCTGAGATTCTGTCTTCTGTCTCTTGTATTTTTGGTGAGGCTTGCATCTGTAGTTCCTGTTCACTTACCCAGATATTCTATTTTCTAAATTCCCTCAAACTGTTTATTTTTATTTTTTATTTAAATAACTTTTAAAAATTTATTTATGTAACAACCAGTTTCCCCTCCCTCCTCTCCTCTCATCCTAGGCCCCCTGCATATGTGTGAAAATCGTGTAGATTGTGTTTTCTTTATTGTTTCTATTTCAATTTTCATGACATGAATAGTTTCCTTCACCTGTTTGTTTTTTTTCTTAGTTTTCTAGGCATTCTTTAAGAATTTGTTGATTTCCTCTTTTTTTGTTGTCTTTTACTTGATTTCTTTAAGGGAGTTTTTTATTTCCTCTCTAAGGACCTTTATCATCTTCATGAGATTGTTTTTTAAAATCATTTTCTTGTACTTCAGCTGCCTTGGAATATTTAAGTCTTGCTGTCATACGGTAGTTGGGGTCTGGTGGTGCCATAATATTGCCCTGGGTGTTGATTGTATTTTTACACTAGCATTTAGGCATCTGGTTTTGGGATGATTGGTTCTAGTCCCTGATGTCTGAGTTTGTCTTTGTTGGATGGGTGTTTTTTTCCTTGGTTTCTGTTTCCTCTTTGGTTTTTTGGTCTTTGCGGCTTGGATATCTGGCAATTTGTGTGACCTCTGGTCTAGATAAGAGTCTCTGTCCAAGTTGGCCTTCTGGTGATTAGATTGCCCTTTGGTTCAGCAGGGAATCTCAGTTCTTCTGACTGGTGTGGCCTGCACCTGAATGGTAAGAGTCCTCTCTGGTTGGGGCAGGGCCCAGCAGAAGGGCCTGGAAGAATCTGGGAAGGCGTGAGTTGGGCAGGGTGGGGCTGTCTCTGGAACAGGATTCAGGTAATAGCCTACTATTCTTTTGTGTGCCCAGGTGGACATGGTGTACCTTTGTGTACTCTCAGTGTTACTAAAGAGTCTGGTGCCGAGCTGTAGGAGAGTCATGCGCTTACCATCCTATTGATAGCTTCACTAGGTTTGGCCTCACAGTTCACCTTTAAGAATGAGTTGAGAAGCATGCTTTCCCATTGCCTAGGTTCAATAAAATTGGATGGTCTTTACCTTGACAACTTGGTAGAATGCTTTTTAGAATCCTCCGGGATGGTCTTTGAAGTTTTTAAACAATTGCCTGCTAGCTTTGAGGGTTTCTGTCAAACAAAATAAGGGGCTTTAAACATCTAGCAAGGGGTCTGAAGGTAGCCCAAGCTAATGTGGCTCTGAATCTACACCATTTCAGCTCCCCACACCACAAAAACTGTAGTCCTCCAATCAGCCTTGTATGTTTTGTGTATAAAAAATTGTAATAATGTGTGTAAAAAAAGCACAGGTGTGTTTTTTTTCTGGGAACTTCAGTCCACATGACCTTACTCATTTATACTGTATAAAAACTGTATCAATAAATTATGAACTCTTGTCTTCTGGGTTATAATTTATAAACTACTTATAAAATATTTATAGCAGCTTACATAATAGTTACCAATACGCTTATTTTTAAAATAGTTATAAATGTGTATCATGATATTTAACTGTATTTACAAAATGTATCTATATTATTTCTTTTGAGAAAGAATCCTATAATTAGACAGGGCACATCATAATGACAGGGACTGAAAGGCCACTTGGTCTATGGAGGTACCACCCACAGTGGCATCACCCACCGGGGGATCCACATTCCCATTTCACGGTGAGCAGCTGCAGGGGCATCTGGCCTAGATGCCCTGCTGCTGCACCAGCCCCTTCATCAAACTAGAGTGTGCACGGCCAGAGTCTGGCCAGTTCCTAGGCAGCTGTGAATACAGCCCCATACAACTTGCGCAGCAGGCTTGCCCGCAGCCCAGGTGATGTAATGAATGGGCTGTCATGTGCTCAGACTCAGTCATGGACCATGTGGATTCTAGGCCCTGAGGTCTCATCAGTAGGGGAGTCCCAGCCTCTCCAACAGTGCCAGCATCCTTATTAAATATTTAAACTTCATTTGCCAGAGCAGTGGGGAAGAGGCCAAGGAGGGCAACGTTTGGTGTGTCTGGGGACATTGTTCTTGTCCTTCCACAGAGCCAGCTCTTTCTGGAGGCTTAATTTCCTCTCAGAGATGCTTCCAGGTCTGTGGGGAACAGGGTTGAAAGGGGGAGTGGGGACAGGACAGAGAACAGAGTTAAGATTAGGGAAAAAGTAGCTTCCTGCAGACTGCTTCTCACAGACAACTGGGGAAATACTGGTTCTATAGTGTTTCACAGTTGACAAAACACTTCTATATCATCTTAGACTTCTGAGCTCTGATGTTTTCAGTTATGAATTAAATACATTTAGCATTTTGAGAGCATTTCTCAAGCTGAGGACAAGTGTTCTCCAGCCAGACTGTCCCACCAACTCGGAACAGCTGAGTCTGCTTCTTCCAGTTGACTCTCACAAGCACAGCTGGATACAGCATCTGCATGGAGCAATTAAGACCCAAACCATAATGAGGGCATGGTTCAGCTGGGAGCGTGCCTATCTAGCATGCAGCCCTGGCTTTGATCCCCAGCACACAGAAAACTTGTACTCCCAGCATTCAGAAGGTGGAGGCAGGAGGATCAGAAAGTCAAGGTCATCCTCAGCTGCATAGCAAGTTTGAGGCCATCCTGGTCTACAAGAGATCTTGTCTTTAAAAAGAGAATCTGAGAAGGCAACAATTTATCAGAGAGGGAGGAGGAGAAGTGTGAGAGATGGAAGGAAGGGAAGGGGAGAGAGGCTCTTCCAGGGATTGAGGGGGAGGGGAGAGAATTGAGGGGAACAAGTGGGAAATCAGAGACTAGAGGTGTGGGAAGGGGAGAGGAGAGTGATGGGGAAAGGGAGGAGAGAGGTGGAGGATAGATACAATGCTCCACTCTTCTGTCCCCTGTGCCCACGGAAGGACGAATGTCCAGCTGGTCAGCCGGGGCTCTCCGTTTCTGGTTTCCTGTGATTCTTCTCTGGCTTTCCCACCATTATGCTTGCACAGCTTCAGGCTGTTGCTGTGCTTTACAAGCACAGACCGTGATTAACTTCTCCTTCCCCACCAAGTCAGAACTGTGAGGACAGGGCACAGACTACTACCCATGCTCTGCTAAGGGCCATTTCTTAGGCAGGGTTTCATTTCTGCGAACAGACATCATGACCACGCAACTCTTATAAAGGAAAACATTTAATTTAGGGGGCTCGCTTACAGTTTCAGAGGTTCAGTCCCTTATCATGTCAGGTAGCTGGCAGCATGTAGGCCTATGTGGTGCTGGAGCTGAGAGTGCTACATCTTGACTCATGCAGCAGGAAGTCGACTGTCACACTGAGGGAAGCTTGAGCAAGAGAGACCTCAAAGCCCGCCCCTCTCCCAGTGACACACTTCCTCCAACAAGGCCACACCTCCTAATAGTGCCAGTCCCTTTGAGGGGCATTTTCTTTCAAACCTCTGCACCATTGCAGATGACAAAATCAATGACTTAAAATGGAAGTTCTTTGTCTTAAAGCTTCATGGCCAGAATCTGAAATAAGGTGTTCCAGGGCCTGGCTGCTGTGGAAAGGGAGAGAGGGGAGGAAAGAGAGGAGAGGAGAGGAGAGGAGAG
>PVIU01033648.1:0-12176 GCA_004026605.1 Ondatra zibethicus
TTTTCCCATTCTGTAGGCTGTCATTTTGTCTTGTTGACTGTGTCCTTTGTTTTACAGAAGCGTTTCAGTTTCAGGAGGTCCCATTTATTAATTGTTTCTCTCAGTGTCTGTGCTGCTGGGGTTCTATTTAGGAAGTGGTTCCCTGTGCCAATGTGTTCAAGTGTACTTCCCACTTTCTCTTCTATAAGGTTCAGTGTGGGTGGCTTTTTGTTGAGGTCTTTGATCCATTTGGACTTGAGATTTGTGCATGGTGATAGATCTGTGTCTATTTTCATTTTTCTACATGTTGATATCCAGTTATACCAGCTCCATTTGTTAAATATGCTTTCTTTTTTCAATTTGATATTTTTTGCTTCTTTGTCAAAAATCAGGTGTCCGAAGGAGTGTGGATTAATATCCAGGTATTCTATTCAGTTCCATTGGTCCACCATTTCTTAAGTACTATGAATAGAGCAGCAAAGAATTTGAATGTTCAAGTATCTCTGTAGTTATTTGGAAATATACCTAAGAGGGGCATATTTTTTTTTGTATGGTAGGTACATTTCTTGTTTTTTGAAAAATTTTTAGACTTATTTTCTGAGTGTTTTCACTAGTTTATCCTCTCACAGACAGGAAATAATAGTTCCCCTTAGCATACATACACTCTAGAATTTGTTGTCCTTGAATTCCTGATGATGTCCATTCTGACTGGAGTGAGATGGAACTTTAATATGGTTTTATACCCACATTTCTCTCATTAGTTATTTTTTATTTCTTCTTTTGAGGATTTTCTATTCAAATACAAACTCCATTTTTAATTGGGTTGTTTCCTTTCTTGCTGCTCAGCTTTTGATTTTGTTTTTATTTTGAATTCTTTATTTTGACACAAATCTTCTGTCCAATGTATAGGTTGCAAAGATTGTCTCACATTATGTGTGCTTCTTTCTCACTCAGTTGACTACTTTCTTTTCTTTACTAGACTTTTTGAGTTTTATTAGATACCATTTGTCAATTTTGGTCTTATTCCCCGAGTTACAGAATTTCCTTTAGAAAGCCCTTACATTTGCCTATAAATTAAATTATATTCTCTATAGTCTAGCAGTTTCATGATATCTGTTCTTATGTTTTGGTTATGGAGTTGAGTTTTGTGCATGATATCAGACCTTTTCAAATTTATCTAGAATTTCACTCATTTTCATTAACTCCACATCTTCTGTATTTATCCAAATGATTATTGTATCATTTCTTCATTACTATAATAGTCTCAAACTTTCTATTATTTTCAACTCTACTCCTACCTGGAATATTCTTAATATAACTACTGAGGTCACTATGTAGATTTATGCTAGATCACAACTTTTCAATGAACATATTCCAGTGAATTTTATTTCAGGGTAAACACAAAAGTAGTGACGTTACTTCTATGGCTATTCATGGTCAGACCCCCATCAAGTCTCTGATATTCTCTTTCTTTAGTATTTCTTAATCAGTATCTCCCACTTATAATAATATCCTTGTGATATCTCAAATACATTTGGCATAGTCACCAAGGTATACTGTTGCTGCTGTTACTGCATGGAAACTCAGATGACTCACTTCCTTACCTCTTTTAGGTCTTTGATTAAATTTCATTTATTCAGTGAGATCTTTCCTGTCCATGTTTATAAAACTATACTCTCTCCAAAATATGTATATATGACTCCTACTACTGAATTTCTTTCTACATAGTATTGAATACCATTTGCTATACCACATAGTTTATTTTCTTTGAATTTAGCTTCACCTGCTGAGGCTTCTTATTATCTAGCTTTTACATTTAAATTAACCCATATTTTTTATCTATGCTTTGTCACGGGGTTCGTAGCTTTCACCCTCATTTTTTACATGCGTTTCTTCCTCAGCAGTTGGCTGGCATCTCCCAGACTCTGCTCTTCTTCTCAGGTATTTTGCCTTGGTCAAAGCAGCATTATTTATCAACCAAGGAGAACAACACATACTCACAGCATACAGAAAGACCATGCCACAGCATTTCCCCATTTCTGTCTTATAAAAAGAAAGATTTTCATTTTAGCATAGTAAAATTACATGTAACAAAACAGTAGTCAAGCAAGAATCAGTTACAATATTCAGTCTATTTGTATTTGGAAAAATTAAAGAAAATATTCTATCATCTATCATTCTTTTGTGCATTTAAAGTTTCATATCTAATTGTTGTAGGAGCCTGCTTGTTGGTTCCCAGCTTCTCAGCCCCAAAATAACCACACAGAAACTATATTATTTAACTCCTTGGCCCATTAGCTCTAGCTTCTTATTAATTGAACATATTAATTGAACCCATATCCATTAATCTGTGCATTGACATGGGGCTGTGGCTTACCAGGTAAATTTCCAGCATCTGTCTCCAGCAGGCACTACATGGCTTCTCTCTGACTCTGACTCTTATCTTCTAGCAGTCAGCTTAGTTTTCCCCACCTAGTTAAGTTCTGCCCTGCTATAGGCCAAAGCAGTCCTTTATTAACCAAAGGTTTTCACAGCATACTGAGGGGAATCCCACATCACCTCCCCTTTTCTGTTTAAATAAAAGGAAGGTTTTAACTGTAACATTAAAAAATTACATACAACAAAACAGGTATCAAGCAAGAATTATAATTAACTAAAGAAAACTATAAGTATCAATTCTTCAACTTCATCAAAGACTCCAGAAGGCTATAATATTACCTAAGTAAACAGCTCATCGTAAGCAACTTCCTAAACTCTAGAATTGACAGAGACTTCTCATTGCCTGGATAGTCACTCAGCATTCTTCTGTACTGTTAGGCATCCATCTTCAGCCTACAGGCCCATAGTGTCCAGCAGAGTTTTCCATGAAGCAGAAAATTTCAAAGACAGTTCTGCCCTTATTGGCAGTTTGTCAGGCACTTTCTTCTTTGTCCTGCAGAATGTCTGACAGACTCTTTCATGAAGTAGGAAACCCAAAGGATCATCTCACCTTTTGACAAGTTTACCAATCATTTCTCTGTGGGTTCTGCATGTCCAGTTCATCAAGTAGTCTAGACAAAAGCAGTTTCTGGCCCAAATACTAACAAACACCATAAGAAGCCTCTTCAAGGCCCATCTTCCTCTTGAAGTAGATTGGAGCTGCTAGGAATATATGTGTCTCACTGTCAGGAAAAGTCCTAAATTCTTAAACATTCTAAATGCCATATTGTGTAGTCTTTGCAAGGTTTGAAGAATACCTATCCATCTGAAATAGAGCTATGTGCTCTAGAAAATCTAACTAACATGACTACAAGCTTGACTATTATAGATGATTAGCTATTAATCTATATTTCTTAATTATACATTGCATTTTAAATGAGCTGTTAATAGAGCAAGATCCATACCAATGCAAAGTATCCATCTCTATAGCATATCCCCCTTTAAATGTAAATAAACATTTATAAACAATATTTGGGAATATGGGCATAGTTCTTTCCAAACTGCCTGCTATTTATTGGGAAAAGTAATTTTTTGAGGGATATTCAAGGCGACCTTTTAGGGGGACTTGGTTCATAAAACCACATTAGTCTGGAATTAATCTGCAGGTTCTTATATCCTGTGGGAACCAAAAGCAGAACCTCTTTTCCAAAGCAACATATCCTTAGACTCAAATTCTGAAGTCAAGAAAGCTTTAAAACATATATGTTGGTTTATCTTAGCAGCCCAAACAATGAAATGTCTCTCTGTACTTAGCTCCTTTACAGTCAAAAAATTCAAAGAATACACAATATACACAATCCAGACTCTCAGTATAGTCTCCATATTTACATGACTTATGATTTTATTACTCTATTATTTTTTAATATTTATTTATTATCTTTACTCCTTTAATCTATTACTGCCTGTACTCTGTCTCTTTAAAGACTTTACCATTTTTTCAAACCATTTGCTTCTTTTTATAACTCTCTATACTCATTTTCTTCTCTTTCCCAAGCCTACGTACATTTATCCAACATTGTGACCCATTTCAATGTCTTTTATATCTGAATCTCTCCTACTGTGTATCTGTAATTATTTACTGTCCAGGAACAGTTCTTAAAATGCTAAGCACTTCTTAAAAACCTAAGCTGCAGCATTGTAGGTCAAATATGGCACTGCCTGCTTGCTCTGCCCAGTCCAACATTGTGGAGACATGTTTGCTGCTTCTGAGAGCCATGCACATTGCCCCATTTTCAGGAACACAGAGGGTATATGTTGCCATTAAACAAGTTGTAGCACTTTGCTCACAAAACCCCATTTAAATGTTCTGCCTCCTGAAAGAGCCAGAGGTTGTGGTGGCAGCACAGCCCAGAAAGCCAGCATTTCTAAACAGTGTGGCTTTTTTTTTTTTGCTACAGCTGAATCAGGAAAACCTCTCTTAAAGGAGCCATGGCGTTAAGCTGTGCTTAACTCTGTTTTTTCTTTTTTGTTTGTTTGTTTGCCTAGAATTCCTTCACAAACTCTCTCAGGCTTTAAGTGGATTTTAGTTAGTCACGTTGGTGCCAGTTTGTTGTAGGGAGGCTGCTTGTTGGTTCCCAGCTGCTTAGCCCTGAAATAACAACACAGAAACTATATTATTTAAATCATTGCTTGACCCATTAGTTCTAGCTTCTTATTGGATATCTCTTACATATTAATTTAACCCATCCCCATTAATCTGTATATTGCCATGAGGCTGTGGCTTACCAGGTAATGTTCCAGTATCTGTCTCAGGTGGGAGCTACATGGCTTCTCTCTAACTCTGCCTCATTTCTCCCAGCATTCAGCTTAGTTTTCCCTGCCTAGATAAGTTCTGCCCTGCTATAGGTCCAAAACAGTCTTTTATTAACCAATGATACTCACAGCATACAGAAGAGAATCCCACATCATCTAATGTATGATTTATTATAACTATGAAAAATTATAATTATTTTTTAGTTATTTATTTTTTAAAACAATCTTTTCTCATTTTACATACCTATCTGAGTTTCTTCTTCCTTGCCTCCTGCTCCCTTCATGTTCTACCCACCCTATCTCCCAACCACTTCTCAGAGAAGATAAGGCTTCCCATGGGTAGTCAACAAAGTCTGGCCCATCTCTTTGAGGCAGGACCAAGGCCCTCCCCCTATATTTAGGCTGAGCAAGGTTTCCCTTTCAAGAGAATAGGCTCCAAAAGGCCAATTCAAGCAATAGGGATCAATTCTGGTCCTACTGCCAGTGGCCTCACAGACTATCCCTGACACACAATTGTCACCCATATTCAGAGGACCTAGTTTCTTCCTATGCAGGTTCCCTTGCTGACAATCTGGAATCAGTGAACTCCCGCTAGCTCAGATCAGCTGTTTCTGTGGGTATCATAATCATGGTCTTGAGCCCTTTGCTCCTCCCACTCGTTGACTGGACTCTGGGGACTCGGCCCAGTGCTAGCTGTGGATCTCTGCACCTGCTTCCATCAGTTGCTGGATGAAGTTTATATGATGACAATTAATTCACTTATCAATCTGATTACAAAGGGAGCCAGTTCAAGTACCCTCTCCACTATTGCTTAGGGTCTTAGTTGGGGTCATCCCTGTGGATTCCTGGGAATTTCCTTAGTTCCAGGCTTCTTGCTAACTCCATTATGGCTCCCTCAATCAAGACATCTCTTTCCTTGCTATCCCCTCTGTTCTGCCCCCTATCTTGGCCATCCTGTTCCCTCATGTTCTACCCCTTTCACTTGCCCCCTCTCCTTCCTCCCTATACCCTTCCCAGTTTTCTTAGGAGTACTTGTCTATTTCTCCTTCCCAAGGAGATGCATGTATGTCTATCTTAATGTTCTTCTTGTTACCTGGCTTCTCTGGGGTCATGGATTATAGGTGTATCCTTTGCTTTATGTCTAATATCTATTTATGAGTGAGTACATGCTGTGTCAGAATATAAATTTATTAGGTCAGACAATTCATTTTTTCCAGTACTATAGAAGATCAGAGCCCTACTATGTAGTTTATCAATAAATGTTTCATTAATGAAAACTGTTTATACTTTTCTCCTAATTGTTACCAAAAAGCAAAACAAAACAAAAATATTTCATAACACTTGAAACAATTATGCATTAAATATTCTAGACCTCAGTAATGACATTTTCCTATTTTCAAGAAAAAAGTGTCACAAATCATAGTTAATACAGGGAAATTAGATCTTTCATTGGAACCTAGATTGTGACTGAATAACTAGCAATAAAGCTACATTTGGCTGATAGCCCTAAAGGGAAAGTATGACATAGTTGTTGTAAAAGTTATATTTTTTTCACAAATTGAAAAAAAATCTGGAAGGTAAGGGTAAACCTCAAGTTCTTTATCATATCACCAAACTGAATCACAGAAGACCCCTTGGTTTGTTAGAAGCCAACTGAGCCCTTTGACCCTAGTCTAGGAATCAAGTTCAGTAATATTTTCATTGTATGGGATCTTTATCTTCAGTTAAGGGCCAGTGGACAATCGAGGTAACATCTTGAAATAAAACAAGTTGATGCAAGCTCTAAAATTAAGCATAGTAAAGGCCAAAGAAGTGTTGTAAATGCTGGATCCTGAAGGGGTGAAGATGAGTGGTCAGGATGGTTATAAGTTATAATTTAATACTGGCTGCTTATTAAAGGACATGCATTTTGACAGGCTTTTGAGGAATGTAAGGTACTCAAAGAACTAGTGAGAATGGCTTATCTTTTAAATGAGAGAATAACTTACATTTTATTTCTCTCAGACCTTTGAAATCTTGCTGCCAGGAGTAGGAAATTATTTTTATCTATTTTTTTTTGGAAGGAGTCAAGGTTACTGAAAAGATAACCTAAGCTAAAACAGAATAAGCATGCCTCTGAAAATGAGGTTTATTTCACTGAAACAAATTAATTCTTCTTAGGCTCATTGGGTTCATAGTAGCTAGAATAGGATTGAGAATAAGACATGTTTGCTCTGCAGTCTTCCAAAGTCTCTATGAAATGCAATCTCCAAGGCACATGGATACTAGGAGATGACTGGAGCTGGGTGAGTTATTCTGCATTAAACAGTAAATATAGGAAGACCATTGATGCTAGAAGAGGAAAAGAATTAGGAGATTGGCAATTGAATTGTGATTTCTGGAAGGAATAGAAGCAGGAGGAAGGAGTTGGCACACAATTCTTTCCCATCCACAGTTTTCATTCTACCTATTTGTAACAGAGATGCAACTGTTGTTTTTGTCTTCAAAAACCATATATTGGGTTATCTTTTTTTATTAGATGTGTGATATTGAGCAAACTGCTTAACTTCTCTGAGCCTAAGTGTCCTTATCTCCAAAAGAAATTATTACTTTAGCTGTTCCTTGGAGCAACTATGGTGAGTCAGATGGCAGTTGAAAAAACTCTAACACATAGTCTGGCACAAAATAGGCACTTAGGAATATGTAGATTTTAATTTGTATAGCAAGAAATCATATTGTGTTACACTTATTTGAATATATAACACCATACACATTCTTACCTTTTTTTTTCTTACATGAAGGTGGGTAGACAGATGTCATGTTGGTGGGTGGTGGTTACTATTGTTAATAATTTAACTTTTCAAGTGATCTATTTGCCTTCATTATCATCATTTAAAATCAGTTGTTTGCTTAGACATAAAAAGGTGTAGTTTTTCAGCTGCTTTTTAGATGGAATATCATTCTTTTTATGACACTTTCAAATCCAAGACTAATGCTCATATCATTCTAGAAGGTTGTGTCTGCAAGCATTCTTTCTTTGTAAAACAAACAGATGTGGGACATTTGTTCAGAGGAGTTCTTTAAAGGGCACTGTAATGTTTCTGCCTTTAGAGATGGACTTTTCTGACCTTTGTAGAGGCTAAGGCCTTTTATCTGGATGGAGGATAGTGTCTATTTATGTTGATGATTTCACATCTGTGAATATCCATTTTGATGATATAAAGTGTTGTTGATATTGAACTGTCACATGCTGAATCTAAGCTGAACTTACAGTTTGTATAAGGATGCTGGGGGCTACAGTTGTGAAATAGCTTAAGACACGTGTTACCAATATACTATCCAGGCTTCCCCACTGTATGCAAACAGGGCTCCAGAGAAGAGAAACTGATGGCTCTGTGAACACTGAGGTGAAATAATGAAATCAATCAGTTCCTTTATAGTATCAGAGTTCAATTTCTCAGTGACTTGACTCCTAAAAATACCCCTAGATCCTTTGGGACACAGAGCATGGCAATGAGCTTTGGAGAAAGAACAGAAACAATGGGGGGCGGGGTTAAGCACCACTGCAGAGTCACAGACGAATAAAAAGAAGAAAAGGAAAAAAAACCCACCAGAGTCAAACTAAAAGAGACAGATCGAGTTAGAGAGAGATTGGGAAAAACATAGGCAGAGAGACAGGCCATGGAAAACTCCATTATTCAATGTATTAATGTAGAAGTCAGCTTTGGCTGTATTTTCGAGTGAGACAAACAATCTGCCTTGGGGACTGCTTATAAAACCAGGAACAAAATGCCTACTGGAAATGTCACTGTTCTACTGAGAGATTCTAGTGTCTCTTGGGATATATAGGGAAATCTGTGATGTACAAAAAAATAGAATAAGACAGATTTCTATAGTGAGAATGGAACTGGTAATTTTTAATAATTTTAGAATTAACCCAGATTAGACAAGTAAAATCAATGCCATCCTATCCCCAAAATATATAAATTAAGCATGCAAAATTAAAAATATCCTACTATTATATGACTTCTACTCAAAGGGTTACTGTCATAAATCATTGTCCTGAAATTTCCTCCCTGAATATAAAGGTCTATGAGATGAGAATATTAATCCTAGTATTATTAAGTGATGGTACTCGCTTCTAAGGTAATTAGGTTATTCTTCAGACCTCAACCTTATTGGTTGCTCATTCAATTGCAAAATTTAGTATCTATTCTTAAGGACATTTTCTTTATAATTACATAACACTCACTGTTATGTACTGTTCATACTACTGCCTTATCTATGTTTTCTCTCATAATTCATTGTGTATGTTTCCATTTCAGTTCATGCAGTTCTAAGAAATATCTACAGCATTATTTGTAATTGAAGAACCATATTGCATTTAACTAGAATCTGTACTCAGTTTTACCTGATTCCAAATTTATGTTTTACCATTTATATTAATTGAAATTCAACTAAAAATGTATAAATTAACATGCAACACAGAAATGACATGACTGTAATTAAAGTCGACTGAAATTTCTTGCATGTTCAAGGGGATGCTAAAGAGAGCAAATTTGACTTGAAATTTTCAGGTCAAATTTGCATGTTAAAATATTAGTGATAAGAGAAAGAGAAAAGTCTCTAAAATAGAACACAAGAAATCAATTTTGCGTTCTCTGAATGGTTACTTGAAAGTTACCTTGATTCTAAGTATAAGTTTGGTTGCAGTGCCTGCGTAGTATGATGAAAGCGGGACAGGAAGTACAATTTAAAGTCCTCTTGCCCTTGTAAAGCAGGGCAATTACCCAGCTGACCTTTTCCCCAGGCCATCCTTTGGAGACCAAGTAATGGAGTAAGTAGCAATAGGAGATGGGTTTGCAGAAGATGTTGCCTAGTGACAGAGGTGAGTTCCTTCATGGCAGCCATCTTCCTAAGCATAGAATTTGTGCCAGTTTCTATCACCAATGACCTTGCCTTTCAAAACCCACTCAAATGAACTCCAAAATTACACAGATATAAAGAGAGGAGACAAACCATTGTCCTGTGCTTAATAAGCTCTTGCTGTTCTCCCTTTTCCATGCTGTCCACACATAGCTACCTCTCTTGATCATATCGTATCTCTTTCCCACTGTCTGTGCGTGCCTAGATCATAGCTTCAGGCCAAAAGCCCAGTTCAAGTTTTCATAATATCAAAGTATGCTGTACTCATTGCATTGCATCCAGAGAATAATTGGTATGTCAGGAGAGTATGCAAGCCCAAGCCTATTCTCCTATTTGTCTTTGATAACAGGACTAAACCAAGTTGGCTAGTTAATGAGCCAATTATTTTAGGACAAGCTGGTAGATCTGGACACATAGCTCTATAGCTTTGGGGTTTTATTTTATTAAGGTTTCTTTTCTGCTGGGCTTACACCATCTCCCATGGGGAAACTTCATGAGAGTCAGAGGCCAGCATTGCAGGTAACTAAGTTGAAACAACATCACATATGAGTATTTTGAGTCCTTCAAAAGATAAAACAGTAAACTTTAAGCAAGCTGTCTCTTCATCTCATGCTCTCTCTCTCTCTATATATATATGTATATATGTATATATATATATATATATATCACTCTCTTCTTCTCTTTCTTTCTCTCACACACAGAGAAAAACAAGAGTTAATGTTATCCAGTACTTAAAACTGTATAAAAGTTTAAAAATGCAAAGACTCTTTGTCCATATTCTTCTTCGATGAATTTATTTTAATAAAATAATCATATATATGTGGAAATAATTCAATTAAATGAATTATGTTGGCTAGATATATGATAAACCATTTAAAGTGACACTTTCTCTATTAGTTTATTTTTATCCATGTATTAAGAAGCTAAGAAGTTTATCATTTATCATCATAAGGGCATCAGAAATTAATGATTTATAATTACTAAAATTAATTATTATTTATTAATATTTTTCTTCTTGTAAGCATAAGAAATAAAAATACTGATAATATAAACATCTCTATCTTCCTTTCTTGCCCTGTTATCCTGAAGTATGCAAAATGATCATTTCTTCTATTATGTATATTTCTTATGGGTTGATTTATTTTCTCCTTGTCTTCACTTTCTTGTTACAATGAAAGAAAATTGCTTTGGTTATGAGAAAATATTATTAAATCTTATCCCCTGATAAATTTATATTTTAATTTAACTCACAAGAACATCATAAATAAATTATCTCTTCTGGTGTAAAATTATATGAAGCAAAGTATCGGCTGTGTAGATTGATCTGTCTAAGCCTGCCTGTTTATTGTTACTGGTAAGTAGTGGAATCTCAGGCAGTAGTCAACTTATTTGTCCTTTGTTTTCCTCCTCTGCTGTGAAGATGGTTATCATTTATACATTATAGAATTTTCACATAGATTAAACTAGGCACGAAATATAAAATACACAGACTAGCCAGGCAGTGGTGGTGCATGTCTTTAAGCCAGCACATGGGAGGCAGAAATAGGAGGATCTCCATGATTTCAAGGCCAGCCTTATTTACAAAGTGAGTTCTAGGACAGCCAGGCCTACACAGAGAAACATGTCTTTAAAAACTGAAAAGAAAGACTGAGGAGATCCATCCAGAGAGGTAAGTGTATGCCCGCCCGGCTGTCGGGTGCCAGGAACGAAGTACAGGCCCCCTCCAGCTCCTGCTGCAGGGGCTTCTTTGTTCCACAGGACCCTACCTCCCCCAAGCCTACCCTTTTGTCTGCAAGGTCCTTGGCCCAGCAAGAGACCCTGCTCCTGTACTGACGAGATCCATCCAGAGGGGTGAGTGTGTGCCCGCCCAGCTGGATGGATACCAGAAAATGGAAGGATCTCCCATGCTCTTGGATTGGTAGGATCAACATAGTAAAAATGGCAATTCTACCAAAGGCAATCTATAGATTCATTGCAATCCTCACCAAAACCCCAACAAAATTCTTCACAGACCTTGAGAGAACAATAATCAACTTTATATGGGAAAACAAAAAACCCAGGATAACCAAAACAATCCTATATAATAAATGAACTTCCAGAGGCATTACCATCCCTGACTTCAAACTCTTTTACATAGCTACAGTAATGAAAACAGCTTGGTATTGGCAGAAAAACAGAGACGTTGACCAATGGAATCGAATCGAAGATCCGATATTAATTCACAAACCTATGAACACCTCATATTTGACAAAGGAGCTAAAATTATACAATGGAAGAAAGAAAGCATCTTTAACAAATGGTGCTGGCATAACTGGATGTCAACCTGTAGGAGAATGAAAATAGATCCTTATCTATCACCATGCACAAAACTCAAGTCCAAATGGATTAAAGACCTCAATATAAATCTGACCACACTGAACCTGATAGAAGAGAAATTGGGAAGCAGCCTGCAATACATGGGCCAATATGGGCACAGGAGACCACTTCCTATGTATAACCCCAGTAGCACAGACAATAAGAGCAACAATGAATAAATGGGACCTCCTGAAACTGAGAAGCTT
>PVIU01033649.1:0-12186 GCA_004026605.1 Ondatra zibethicus
TGTAGGCTGGATTTGTCTTGTTGACGATGTCCTTTGCTTTACAGAAGCTTTTCAGTTTCAGGAGGTCCCATTTATTAATTGTTTCTTCAGTGTCTGTGCTGCTGGGGTTCTATTTAGGAAGTGGTTCCCTGTGCCAATGCGTTCAAGTGTACTTCCCACTTTCTCTTCCATAAGGTTCAGTGTGGCTGGCTTTATGTTGAAGTCTTTGATCCATTTGGACTTGAGTTTTGTGCATGGTGATAAATATGGGTCTATTTTCATTCTTCTACATGTTGATATCCAGTTATGCCAGTACCACTTGTTAAATATGCCTTCCTTTTTCCATTTGACATTTTTTGCTTCTTTACCAAAGATCAGGTGTTCGAAGATGTGTGGATTGATATCCGGGTCTTCTATTCGGTTCCATTGGTCCTCCTGTCTGTTCTTATGCCAGTACCAGGCTGTTTTCAGTACTGTAGCTCTGTAGTAGAGTTTGAAGTCAGGGATTGTGATGCCTCCAGAAGTTCTTTTATTGTATAGGATTGTTTTGGCTATCCTGGGTTTTTTGCTTTTCTTTTTCTTTTTTTTTTAAAAATATTTATTTATTCATTATGTATACAATAATCTGTGTGTATGCCTGCAGGCCAGAAAAGGGCACCAGACCTCATTACAGATGGCTGTGAGCCACCATGTGGTTGCTGGGAATTGAACTCAGGACCTTTGGAAGAGCAGGTAATGCTCTTAACCACTGAGCCATCTCTCCAGTCTCGGTTTTTTGCTTTTCCAAATGAAGTTGAGTACTATTCTTTCGAGGTCTTTGAAGAATTTTGCTGAGATTTTGATGGGCATTGTGTTGAATCTGTAGATTGTTTTTGTTAAGATTGCCATTTTTACTTTGTTAATTCTGCCTACCCAAGAGCATGGGAGTTCTTTCCACTTTCTTGTGTCTTCTTCAATTTTTTTCTTCAAAGATTTAAAGTCTTGTCATACAAGTCTTCCACTTGTTTGGTTAGAGTTACTTCGAGATATTTTATGCTATTTATGGCTATTGTGAAGGGTGATGTTTCTATGATTTCTTCCCCAGCCCTTTTATCATCTGTGTACAGGAGGGCTATTGATTTTTTTGAGTTAATCTTGTATCCTGCTACATTGCCGAAAGTGTTTATGAGTTGTAGAAGTTCCTTGGTAGAATTTCTGGGATCACTTATGTAAACTATCCTATCATCAGCAAACAGTGAGAGCTTGACTTCTTCTTTTCCAATTTTTATCCCCTTGATCTCCCTTTGGTGTCTTATTGCTCTAGCTAGGACCTCAAGAACTATACTGAATAGGTATGGAGAGAGTGGACAACTTTGTCTTGTTCCTGATTTCAGTGAAATCGCTGGGAGTTTCTCTCCATTTAGTTTGATGTTGGCTGTTGGCTTGCTGTATATTGCCTTAATTATGTTTAGGTATGTTCCTTGTATCCCTGCTCTCTCCAAGACCTTTATCATTAAGGGATGTTGTATTTTGTCAAATGCTTTTTTTGGCATCTAATGAGATGATCATGTGGTATTTATTTTTCAGCTTGTTTATATGGTGGATTATGTTGACAGATTTTCATATGTTGAACCATCCCTGCATCTGTGGTATGAAGCCGACTTGGTCATGGTGGATGATGGTTCTGATGTATTCTTGGATTTGATTTGCTAGTATTTTATTTAGTATTTTTGCATCAATGTTCATTAGTGAAATTGGTCTGTAATTCTCTTTCTTAGTATTGTCTTTCTGTGGCTTGGGTATCAGTGTAATTGTAGCCTCATAAACAGAGTTTGGCAATGTTCCCTCTGTTTCTATTGTGTGGAATAATTTGAGGAGTATTGGTATTAGTTCCTCTTTGAAAGTCTTGTATTATTCTGAGCTGAAAACATCTGGTCCTGGGCTTTTTTTGGTTGGCAGACTTTTGATGACTCTTTCTATTTCTTCAGCAGTTATAGGTCTATTTAATTTGCCTATGTGGTCTTGATTTAATTTTGGTAAGTGATATTTATCCAGAAAGTTGTTCATTTCCTTTAAGTTTTCCAATTTTGTGGACTACAGGTTTTCAAAATATGACCTGATGATCCTCTGTATTTCCTCCATGTCTGTTGTTATGTCCCCCCTTTTCATTTCTGATTTTGTTAATTTGGATATTCTCTCTCTGCCTTTTGGTTAGTTTGGATAAAGGTTTGTCTATTTTGTTGATTTTCTCGAAGAACCAACTCTTTGTCTCATTGATTCTTTGTATTGTTTTCTTTGTTTCTATTTTGTTGATTTCAGCTCTCAATTTGATTATTTCCTGCTGTCTAGTTCTCTTAGGTGAGTTTGCTTCTTTTTGTTCTAAAGTTTTCAAATGTTCTGTTAATTCACTAGTGTGGGATTTTTCCAGCTTCTTTATGTAGGCATTTAGTGCTATGAACTTGCCTCTTAACATTGCTTTCATTGTGTCCCATAAATTTGGGTATGTTGTGTGGTCATTTTCATTGAATTTTAGGAAGTCTTTAATTTCCCCCTTTATTTCTTCCTTGACCCATTGATGATTCAGGTGAGCATTGTTTAATTTCCATGTGTTTGCGGGTTTTCTGGAATTAGTATTGCTATTGACTTCTAGTACTGATAAGGTACATTGGGTTATTCCAATTTTTTTGTATTTGTTGAGGTTTGTTTTGTTACCAAGTATGTGGTCAATTTTTGAGAAGGTTGCATGAGGTGTTGAGAAGAAGGTATATTCTTTTCTGTTTGGATGGAATATTCTATAGATGTCTGTTAAGTCCATTTGAGTCATAACATCTGTTAGTTCTCTTATTTCTTTGTTCATTTTTTGTCTGATTGACCTGTCCAGTGCTGAGAGGGAAGTGTTGAAGTCTCCCACTATTAGTGTGTGGGGGTTAATATATGATTTAAGCTTTAGAAGTGTTTCTTTGACATATGAGGGTGCCCTTGTATTTGGGGCATAGATGTTCAGTATTGAAATTTCCTCTTGATGGATTTTTCCTGTGACTAGTGTGAAATGTCCTTCTTTGTCTCTATTGACTGATTTTATCTTGAAGTCTATTTTGTTAGATATTAGGATAGGTACACCGCTTGTTTCTTAGGTCCATTTGATTGGTATATTTTTTTTCCCAACCTTTTACTCTGAGACGATGGCTGTCTTTGAGGTTGAGATGCGTTTCTTGTATGCAGAAGAGGGATGGCTTCTGTTTTCGTATCCAATCTGTTAGCCTGTGCCTTTTTATAGGTGAGTTGAGTCCATTTACATTAAGGGATATTAATGACCAGTGGTTGCTATCTCCTGTTAATTTAGTTTTCATCTTTGGTGATGTTAATTTGTGCATTTTTTTCTTCTTCCGGATTTGTTGTAATGAGATCATCAATTGTCTGTGTTTTTGTTGATGTAGCCATCTTCCTTGGGTTGGAGTTTTCCTTCTAGTATTCTGTGTATGGCTGGGTTTGTGGCTAGGTATTGGTGAAATCTAGATTTGTCATGGAATATTTTGTTTTGTCCTTCTATGATGATTGACAGTTTTGCTGGGTATAGTATTGTGGGCTGGCATCTGTGGTCTCTTAATGTCTGCATATTGCTTGACCATGACCTTCTGGCTTTCATTGTCTCCATTGAGAAGTCAGGTGTAATTCTGATAGGTCTACTTTTATATGTTACTTGGCCGTTTTCCTTTGCAGCTCTTAATATTCTTTCTTTACTCTGTATGTTTAGTGTTTTGATTATTATGTGGCGAGAGGACTTTTTTTGATCCAGTCTATTTGGTGTTCTGTAAGCTTCTTTTATCTTCATAGGCATATCCTTCTTTAGGTAGGGAAAGTTTTCTTCTATGATTTTGTTAAATAAATTTTCTGTGCCTTCTCCTTCTTCTATACCTATTTTTCTAAGATTTGGCCTTTTTATGGTGTCCCATATTTCATGGATATTTTGGGTTAAGCTTTTGTTAGATTTAATATTTTCTTTAACTGATGAGTCCATTTCCTCTATTGTATCTTCAGTGCTTGAGATTCTCTCTTCCATTTCTTGTATTCTGCTGTTCATGCTTGCATTTGTGGTTCCTGATCTTTTCCTCATGATTTCTGTTTCTATAATTCCTTTGGCTTGTATTTTCTTTATTGTTTTTATCTCAGTTTTCAGGTCCTGAATAGTTTCTGTTATGTGTTTGATTTCCTTTTCTTGGTTTTCTTTAAGTGATTGCTGATATCTTCCAATTTTTTGTTTGTTTTTTCCTCCATTTCTTTAAGGGAATTTCTCATTTCATCTTCAAGAATTTCAAACATTCTCTTGAGGTTATTTTTTAGATCATTTTTTTCTTGTTCATCCATATTTGGTTGTTCAGGTCTTGCTTTTGTAGCATCTTTAGGTTTTACTGGTATTGTGTTGTTCTTTGTGGTGTAGCATGTGATCTTACCTTTTCCACTCATCTTTTCCTCTAATAGGTGTGGTTGGGACTGTCTGAGTTTCTGTTGAATAATCTTCTAGGTGCCAGTGAATCCAAAGCTTAGATGGTTGTTCCTCGTAGTACAGTCAGTGTCACAGTTCTAGTTACCCCACTGGTTATTCCTGTTCCTGGAGATAGCTCAGTGCTCCTGTGCTTTGGTCTGCTCCCTTGAGTTTGCTGTCTCAGGTCTACTTTGGCCTAGGCTGCTGGCTTTGATCTGTTTCTACAAATCTTGGTCTGGATCTCCTCCTGCAGAAGTCCCTGGCTTGGAGTTGGACCTGTTTTGGTGGAGATTGCTGACTCTGGATCTGGTCGCTGGCTCAGTCCTGATCCACCAGTGTTCTGGGACTGGGTTGGCTCCCAGGGCTGGATTTGCTCCTGGCTTCTGCTCCAGGTGGAACTTGTTTCCTCTGGCCCTCTCTGTCCTAGGAGTCTTGTTCAATTCCACTCCTGTGGAATTTGTTGCCCAAGGTGGAGTTCCTTGCCTCAGAGCAACTTTGGCCTAGGTTACTGGCTTCGACCTGTATCTGTAAATCCTGGTCTGGATTCCCTCCTGCAGAAGTCCCTGAGTTGGAGTTGGACCTGGAAAGGTTTCTGGTTCTGGTCTACTGCCTCGGGGGTCCCAAGCTCAGGTGTGCCTGAACCTTCAGAGGACCTGCTTACTTCCTCAGAGGTCCCAGACTCGCCCTTGGACCCGAAGGGATTCCAGGTTCCTGCCCATTCCCTTTGATATCCCAGATCAATGCCTGAACCCACAGAGGACCTGGCTCAGGCCTACTTTCTCTGAGGTCCCAGACTCATGCCTCCAGAAATCTTTAAGAAGGATAAAATTTTTTTAAAGATTTATTTCTTTATTATGTATACAACATTCCTTCCATGTATGCTTGTATGCCAGAAGAGGGCACCAGATCTCATTATAGGTGGCTGTGAACAACCATGTGGTTGCTGGGAATTGAACTCAGGACCTCTGGAAAACCAGTCAGTGCTCTTAACCTCTGAGCCATCTCTCCAGCCCCAAGAAGGATAAAATTTTACTTGAGTTATTGATTCAAATAATGACAGAAGACTTACTCTATTGGCTACCTAGAGCCACTTCTCAGCATCCTCCAGGGTCGTTGGGAGCAAGGGCATCAGGATTGTGTGTATTTGTCTTCTGGTGTTAGAAGCAGGGCCTGCCATCTCCAGAAGATCCTGTGGGTTAGAAAATCTGTAGGAAGACAAGCCTACCTTTACCTGAGCAGCTAGGCTGTCGATTCCAGCGATTCTCTCCACTGTCTGGACATCTTCGGTTTAGAGGGAAGGCAGTTTTTTCCAGTGGTCAATGCTTTCACTTGATGAAGAGAATTGCAGAAGGACGTTGACTGTGCCCATTTGTCTTCTGTCTTCTTTGGAGGAAATAGAGTGCTGCTGCTAGGAGCCAACCTGTCTCTCTTTTATGAAAAGTCTTTTAATAATTAAACATTTAAATGTCATATTCCCCAGATCTCTGAGCTGTTGAGGGCTGTTTGTCAGGTATAGATAAGTTATAACTACAACATAGAATCTGCCTGGAGAACTGGGTCCAAGCTTGACTGTCCTGGCTTTTAACTTAACAGGTGAGATTTATACTTGTGAAGGACAAAGAAGAAAAAACTGTTTGCAATAGAAGCTTAAGGATAGAACTGACAATATTGGAGAATAGCTCAACATATTTTAAAGCATGGTTGGATCCCATTTACAATATTTTTGTAAGAGACTTAAAAGTGCATACTAATTTAAAATATGATACTTATTGCTTTCTTGGTCTGGAATGAGATATAATAAACTTAAACTATTTAACAGTAAGTGTACATACATTTACACACAGTTGAATTTAAGTTCCACATAAAGTTAAATGAAAAGTGAGCGAGAGGAAGCTGGCTTTTTTATCATGAAATTGGAGTTGTTGCAGGGGAGAAGATGCACTGCAGGTAGGTTCTGCGTGTTTATTTTAAAGACTCTGATGCAGTTTGATGGCTGAGAGGTTTTGTCAGTTTAAAAGGACAGCCTCAAACAAATTTCATAGTCTTAAGATATACAAATGCAAGTTATTAAGGTGTGTGCATACAAGTTATAAAAGTGTGAGGACAAATACAAGTAAGTTACCAAATCTCTCTCACACGCTCTTTTACATTTCTTGAAGAGTGAATAAAAGGGAAAGAATTAGGTGTTGTGGTACAATCCTGTAAACCAGAGCTGGGAGGGCCGAGACACGGAGACAGGAGCCAGCCAGGCTGCATAGTAGATGCATCCTCAAAAACAACAAATGCGAAGAAATTAGAGGAAATGGATTCATTCTCAATGGTGTGGGGGGGTCAGGTTCTTCCACAGCTCAAGTTCACACAGAGAAACAGTGCAGACCTCCCCAGTTCACTGCTGGCTCCGCTGATTCCAGGTCCAGTATTACATCCACCCATTTACCTGCTCAACCAGAGAGCAGAGCAAGGTGTGCTCAGCCAACCACAGAGGGAAGCAATGTGCAACTAGGGCACACCGGAGGGTCCCCAAAGGGTTCTGTTTCTTTCCTTTCTCCCTTCTCATCATTCCACATGCCAGAGCATGGCACTCATTTCTTCTTGTCCCCAAACTGATTTCCTGTGAATATCATTAGCTTCTTTGGGGGGCCAGTGGGACTTTAAATGCCATTTAAATGGAGGGCTGAGTAGATGGTTTGGTGGTCACAGGAACCTGCTTCTGGACCTGATAACCTGAGTTTGATCCCCAGGACCCACATGGCGGAAGGAGAGCAAGAACTGACCTTTACATGCACACTATGGCACACACACACACACACACACACACACACACACACACAAATGTAAAATAAATATTTGAGGGGAGAGCTGGAGAGGTATCTCAGCAATTAAGAACGCTTGATGTTTTTGAAGGCCATTTCTCCAGGTGTCCTCAGACACCACTCCCCAACCCTCCCACCCCTGTTGGCCCGAGTGGAGAACACTGAGCACTGAGCACTGGAAGCTCGCCCCGCCCCTCATTGTGTGGCTCCTACTAAAGGGGCCGGGAGAGGCCGCATTCAGTGGATCCTGGTAGCAGCTGCAGTTCTCCCTGTCTCCCTTTCGCTTCCGGAAACATGGCCTCTGGTGTGGCTGTCTCTGATGGTTTCATCAAGGTGTTCAATGACACGAAAGTGCGCAAGTCTTCGACGCCAGAAGTGAAGAAACGAAAGAAGGCGGTGTTCTTCTGCCTGAGTGAGGACAAGAAGAACATCATCCTGGAGGAGGGCAAGGAGATCCTGGTAGGAGATGTGGGGCAGACTGTGGACGATCCCTACACCACCTTTGTCAAGATGCTGCCAGACAAGGACTGCTGCTACACTCTCTAAGATGCCACCTACGAGACCAAGGAGAGCAAGAAGGAGGACCTGGTGTTCATCTTCTGGGCCCCTGAGAGTGCACCCCTTAAGAACAAAATGATCTATGCCAGCTCCAAGAATGCCATCAAGAAGAAGCTGACAGGAATCAAGGATGAATTACAAGCACCTTGACGAGGAGGTCAAGGACCGCTGCACCCTGGCAGAGAAACTAGGTGGCAGTGCCCTCATCTCCTTGGAGGGCAAGCCTTTGTGAGCCGCCTCCAGCCCCCTGTATGGAGCATCTAGCAGCCCCAGACCTGCTCATGGGTGTTGCAGGCTGCCCCTTTCCTGCCAGACCTGAGGCGCTGGGGAGATCCCAGCGGGGGAGGGTAATCCCTTCACCCCAGTTGCCAAATGTCCCCCTCACCCCTGGACCATCCTTCTCCCTCCACCCTGACGGGTCTGGCCTTCCCAAACTGCTTGTGATCTTCTGATTCCTCTTGGGTTGAAGCAGACCAAGTCCCCTCCCAGGCACCCAGTTTGGGGGGAGCCTGCCCTATTTTTTTTAATGACACCCCTACTCCTCATCCCCCCCATCCCATGCTGCCAACTTCTAACCACAATAGTGACTCTGTGCTTGTCTGTTTAGTTCTGTGTGTAAATGAAATGTGGAAATGACCCTCCCTTGCCAGCTGGTTGCCCTCCCCTTCCCCTTGTTCTCAGCCACTCATGAAAGCAGGACCAGTAAGGGACCTTCAATTTAAAAAAACAAAAAAACAGTAAAAAGGCTAATTAACAAGGAAAAAAATTTTAAAAAAAACCCCACTGTTTAGATGAATGGAAGAAAGTCTTAGGGGTTCTTATACTCACAGTGAATTCCAGCAATACTCAACTAACTAATCCATTCATTCCTATGTATGACAGACACTTGGTGATTTTAAATTTGCCATTGGGTGTGTGTGAAAATTTGGCTCAGTAGGTAGAACAGTTGCCTCATGTGCACGAATCACTGGGTTCTATGCTCAGCTCTACAGAGTGTGGAATGGTGTCACTGCTGTCTTATCTTAGCATAGAGGAGGTAGGGTGCGTGGGGTCAGAAGTTCAAGGTCCTCCAATATACAGCAAGTCTGAGACAAGCCTGGGCTGCTTGAGACCTCATCTCAAAATACAAAACAACAATAATAAAGCAGAAACCCACATCTGGCAGAGGCCATTGTGGGGGTCAGGATCAGGCTTCCTGGCAACCACCAGGTACCTGCTTATCCTGTCCCCAAGCCCAGCTGCTGATATGAAGCTACTTCATGACCCATTGACCACGAGATGTGGATGTCAACAGCCTCACTGAGGCGTGAAGAGCAGGTGGCCAGGAGGCCCAGAGGACTGGACTCCAGAACACTGCAGCCTTCCACCTGAGAGTAGGCAATTCTCCTGAGGCCAGAGCACCTACGGGGCACCATGCTCTGGGCAAGGCAGACCTTGGCACTCATGAGGCCAGCCTTTTACAGAGATAGCAGACATGGGGTTGCACAGCCAGAGGAACCTTGAATGACCACCAAGCAAGCTGCTTAGGGGAGATTGTGAGTCCTCATTGAAAATGTTGCTGCATAGAACTTAGACCAGAACTACCAGGTGTGTATATAGGCGAAATAGAAATTAAAAATAAATTACAGGTTTGGGGTTGGAAACCGGGCCTTGTGTAAGCTAGGGACGCACTCAATCACTGAGGCACACTCCTAGTCCCTCACTGGGGGGATTCTATGCAGGGGTTCTACCACTGAGCCATGCTCCCAGCCCCTCACTGGGGGATTCTAGGCAGGTGGTGCCACCACAGAGCCATATCTCCAGTTCTGTCATCAGTTTTTGTCTTGAGACAGTGTCAGTAAGTTCCCAAGGCTGAACGTGAACTCACTTGGCAGCCCGGGGTTCGTCTTGAACTTGTGATGCTCCTACATCAACTTCCAGAACAGCTGGAATTACAGGTTGTAGCACCAGGCTTAGGCCACTAAGTGATTCTTTTCTGTCAGCCTATGAATGACAGCATGCACCTGCTTCAGAATGCCTTTTATTTTTTTCTGGTTACCTAGGAGTGAGTCGATAAAGCCAGGGTCTGCCTATGAGCTCATCTGGCACTGGGGCAGATCCCGCTCAGTGTGGGTGGGTTTGAACAGGCAGTGAATGAGTCAGGAGGGCACAATGTTGTGCCCCATGAACCCTGCCTCTTTAAGGTCTTCAACCAAGCCAGTCATACTCCCATCCTTCCTCGGGACACCCTCGCCTCCTGCAGACCATCATAAGATGCTCCAGCAGCTGCTCATCAGACTGCTAGGACCTCCTGCTAATGGCCACCCCGCCCTTCTCTGCCTTCCAGCTCACTGCCCATCCTGGGCATCATCTAATAGCCCTGCAAGGGGACTCCTGAGCCTCAGAGGCATCCAGCAGCACCAAGAGGTGAGTCCTGTTTTAGAAGGCTCCTCTCTTCTCTGGGTGCCTGTGCCGGGATGTTCCCTGAGGTGGTATATACTGATGGGAACTGGCTTGTCATGGGCTGTCACCTTACCTTTGCCTGCCTCTCCCTGCCTGGGAAAACTACTATTCAACAAGCACTCAAGCACTGATCTCTCTCTCTCTCTCTCTCTCTCTCTCTCTCTCTCTCTCTCTGCGTGTGTGTGTGTGTGTGTGTGTGTGTGTGTGTGTGTGTGTGCGTGTATGTGTTTTTAGCTCTCTCTCTGTATCAGGGCCTCACTTTGTAAACCTGGCTGTCATCGAATTCGATATATAGATGAGGCCAGCCTCAAACTCACAGAGATCTTTCTGCTTCTGCTGGCATTAAAGCTGTGTGCCACCATGCCTGGTTTTTCTCTTAAAAAAAATTGGCCTGTTGTGGTAGCAAGAGCCAGTTAGCTATGCTGAAGGAGGCAGAAGCAGCCAGATGACAAGTTTGAGGCCATCCTGGGTTACACATTAAAAAAAATTACTTGTGTATGTGTGTTTAGAGGGCAAAGACGATGTAACTGGAGTTAGAGATGGCTGTAATGTGACCGATATGGCTTCTGGGATTCCCTACTCGGATCTCCTGGAAGCTGCATGCATGCTTAATTCTGAGCTAATCCTCCAGCTCCTCACTTCTCTGGTGAAGGATCTTTGCTATTGAGGGGGTCCAGCAACTCTGGTCATGGATTAATGGACAGGGAATGAACTCAGGAGTCGGACATGCATGCAGCCTGGTTCTGACCTCCCTCTGCTCCTCTCTTCCCAGAGTTTATGGGAGCAGAGGTCACCTCAGCTCTGGAACCTTCTATCTCTTCCTGATACACCGAATCATTATCTTCCCCCTAAGAGACGGTACTGTGGAGCGGACAGCTGTGAAATGAGAGGACTCCTCGATTCTGCTTGGGGCTCTGGCTCTCCAGCCCCCATTTCCTCTTGTCCTAGGCGGCGCTGGGATTGACTTCTGGTGCTCTGGGCAGTAGGGACACCAGCGTGAGGTTCAAGCACCTTCTTTCCTCTGCTGATGAACTGAGAACAGTAAGCAGGAGCCACAGAGGCCAGCACCCACCGCACCGCGCTCCATGGCTCTGCCCCCACAGCTCTCTTTTGCCCTCTACGTGTCTGCTTTTGCACTGGGCTTCCCGCTGAATTTGTTAGCCATCCGAGGCGCGGTGGCCCACGCAAGACTGCGTCTCACCCCGAGCCTAGTCTATACGCTCCACCTGAGCTTCTCTGACCTCCTCCTGGCCATCACTCTACCCCTGAAGGCTGTGGAGGCCCTGGCTTCTGGGGCCTGGCCACTGCCACTCCCCTTGTGCCCTGTGTTTGTCTTGGCCCACTTTGCTCCACTCTATGCAGGTGGAGGCTTCCTGGCAGCTCTCAGTGCTGGCCGCTACCTTGGAGCTGCCTTCCCCTTCGGGTACCAAGCTATTCGCAGGCCCCGCTATTCCTGGGGTGTGTGTGTGACTATATGGGCCCTTGTCCTCTGCCACCTGGGCCTGGTCTTTGGCTTGGAGGCTCCTGGAGGCTGGCTGAACAACACCACCGGTTCTCTGGGAATCAACATAGCCGTGAATGGTTCCCCGGTCTGCCTGGAAGCCTGGGATCCCAACTCGGCCCGCCCTGCCCGCCTCAGTTTCTCCATCCTGCTCTTCTTTCTGCCCTTGGTCATCACTGCCTTCTGTTACGTGGGCTGCCTCCGGGCCCTGGCCCACTCAGGCCTGAGCCACACACGGAAGCTCAGGGCAGCTTGGGTGGCTGGAGGGGCTCTTCTCACACTGCTGCTCTGCTTGGGGCCCTACAACGCCTCCAATGTGGCTGGCTTCATAAACCCAGACTTAGGAGGCTCCTGGAGGAAGTTGGGGCTCATCACAGGGGCCTGGAGTGTGGTGCTCAACCCACTGGTCACCGGCTACTTGGGAACAGGTC
>PVIU01033650.1:0-12173 GCA_004026605.1 Ondatra zibethicus
GGTTATTCTAAAACGAAGAAACTTGAGAATCCACATATACCCATGCTCTGTTTCTATATTTCTGTGATGTTCCAGGATATACAGTCTACCTGAGACAAGCTTTCTCATTTGTTCATTTGTTTGTTTTATTTTGTTTTTTCATAGGACAGGGTCTCTTGGAGCCCACACCAGCCTTGAACTTGCTTTGTACCTAAAAAAAATCATTTTGAGCTCCTGTCTCTAGTTTCCACCTTCTTGAATTATAAGCACAAATTATGACCCCAGGCTGACAAAAATCCTAGGCCAGGAGGGATGGGGGTGGGCCTTGGACTTCTAACAGAGCAGGGCACCATGCCCTCTTTCAAGGAAGAAGGGGGAGGGAGGAGGGGTGGGGGGTAGTGGGAGGGGACCGGGAGAAGGGGAAGAAAGGGAAAAAAATTTTATTTCTTTAATTATGTTCTTGAATGGAAAAAAGATTTTGAGATTTTAAAAGCTTACTTCAGGTCTACTCACTTTGTCTGGAACTTAAGAATCAGATAGTAGCTTTCAGCAGCTACTAATATAGCTCCATGCCTGCCTGCCAGCTAGTCACTGTGCTCCTGGCCATGACATTCATAGACTAATCCTCTGAATTTGTAAGCAAGTTCCCAATTATATATCTTCCTTGTAAATTGCTTTGGTCATAATGTTTCATCAAAGTGATAAAGCAGTAACCTAGACAGATTATATGATAGATATAGAAGATGTGTCTGGATTTCCCATACGTACTTGTTTTCTACATTTTGATCAGTGTGGCTTTCTGTAATTGTCTCTATATGCTGTAAAAAGAAGCATCTTTGGTTATGAGTACACAGATAAATATCTATTTACAGATAAATATTTAGATTGCAGTTATGAATTATACTGATTTAGCAAATAATAATAGTTAAATTCTCTTCCACTGTTTAAGGGCTTCCATCCACGGGTAATGTGCTAGGTTACAATGCTAGATATTGCCTCCTATTGAGTGTCCAATTAGACAGATCTTAGTTGCTTGCAGGATGTCAATGGCACCATTGCACATTTTAAGAATGTCTATCATTCTGACCATTGTTTTTTGTAGAGCCACAGCAAAGTTTGCTATTCTTTCTTGGAAGCTTGTGCTCATTCAAATACTGTGAGAGCCAGTCCTCAAGGAAAAGAATTCCAGGGCATCTCCAGTTTGTTTCCTCAATGTCCAGTGTTAGAAGACTACAGTGTCCTCATAAATAGGGTTTTAATTTAATTTATGTGAGGCAACCAAGAGCAATGGCAATATATACATACACTTATATATGTATAACTTTAACTAAATATAAAATATGATACCCTATCATGTTTCAAACATCTTAATGTTCTCTATTCCACCACCTTCCCTCACTGTCTTTCTTTCTTTTCCCATTTTTCCCTTGAATCACCTGTACCACAAATCTGTATGTTTTAATTATGTGAAACAGTAGGAACTCCAGTATAATAAGCAGGCCTTTCTCTTTCTAAACTATGACATATCTTTAAGTAGGAATATTCTTTTGTCTTTACTCCAAAACAATTTTTTTCTATAAGCAGGACATATAACACTGTCTTTATTAATAAACCCCTACTGGACATGTATTTTGTACCTTAGCTATTAGTTTTTATTTTTAATCATCTTAAGTAAATCTTGAATGATATCATTTTTTGCTCTCATTTATAGCTGCACTATATTTCAAAAGTTCATAGGATTGTAGCTAATGTAATAGGCCCACTGTATCAAACTAAATTGGAGGTGAAACTTCACCTGTTTTTAATATGTTATATTATCTCAAATGGTAATTTATATATAATATGGTATGCTGTTGTCTAAAATATTTAGTCCTTTGCCTTGTTAGGTGAGAAATGATCTATATTAAATTATGATGACATATACATTTAAAATTAAACTTCTGTTTGGCTTTATTGTAATTTGAAATATGGATCAAAAACCATGAAGAAAAACTAAAGCAGAATAATTGGTTTTTAATTATAATTCTTTGATGTGTCATTCTATTTTTTGGTAGTCTCAATACTTCATAGTCTGGTAGCTGCAGAGAAATAAAATAAGAAAATGGACACATCTCCATCACCAATCATGATAAAACGTGATGAATATATGTTTTATGCATTTGTGCTCAGTTCTTAAATGGAGCAGCTTAGAAAGCTTCAGAGAGGTAGACAGCATAAAATTTAATGCTAAAAGCATTCAATTTTCACTTATAATAGAGTGACATTTTCCAAAGTATTAATTGAACCTACTAATTAACTTTAATGGAAAATAAAGTGCTATTTTTGATAATTATAAAATTATGTTATTTGAATATAACATATGAATTAATCTGAAAAATAACATTATGCAAAATCACCAAAATGACTCATTTCACTTTGTTTCCATATAATCATTAAGTCAAATGTTGATACTTTTCTAGAAGAGCTGCATGTAATATATTAAATGAAAATTTTAGGATAGGTGAATATTATAAAACATCATTCAAAATGTTCAGTCCTGTCAACATATTTAAATAAGAACAAAGCTAATATGAAAATAGGCCTCTCAGTTTATGGAGTATTGCCATTGAACAGCCATGACAATTTTACTAAAATTAGTAATGTGTGAAGAACATTTGGTAAATACATGCACAAAATATTGGCCATGCATTATCTATGAGATTAAAGATATTCAATAATATTATACAGTAGATATTATCTCCATTATATGCATGTAGAAGTGTTAAAATATACTCTCATGCACAGATAAAATTAAGTAGAGAAACATATAAGCTATGTATAATTTACCATAGTGCTATGTGAATGCAATCACATGCTGAGTGCGAAATCACAGGAAACCCTATATGGCAGTGAATTAAATCAAATCAAACATGGAGGTTCTCAGTGTATTTTTAATGTCTCATTGGGTTCATTTGACACACATTCACACACACTATATAAATTTTAAATGCAGAGAAAACATACAATGACCAAGTGTTCTTAATATTGAACATAATTGGCTGGAGTAAGCACAATTGGATCTAGTACAGTGAATATTGGTAAGTTAAGAGTTTGTGCAAAAAATAACCCAGTTCTGAGGAACTAGAGACAAAATGTCTTTGCATAAGGCTAAATAAATCAAGGCTAACTTCTCTTTCTTCAGAGGAGCTTTATAAGTGAATGTTCTTTTTAACCTTATTCTTCGTGTCTTTCATATCATGCCTCCAGATCTGACCCATCTCCTACCCCCACTTCCACCCTCAAAATAAAAGAAAATAAAATTTAAGAAAAAAAAGGAGAAAGAAACGTAAGAAAGGGAAAATTTCATTTAGGAAACCCTTTTATCCAAACAATTTTATATGTAGGCATTCATCACAAAGAATCATTGGTCTGGGTCAGGGCCCCTGGCCTCTGCTTTACCATAAACTCCTACCCCCCACTGAGACTCTTTCTAGAAATCTTGGTGCCATCCTGTGTCATAAAAATCCTATAGCCCTGGGTCCACAGAACCTACCAACATCCCCACCCACCCACACCCACACACACCACACCACCCTATTCTTCAAAAGTTTGCAGATTGGATGGATATTGGGTTGACTTACTTAAGATTATAGTTCCATTTTTCTTATCCATTCTTCGATCGAGGGGCATTTAGGTTGTTTCCAGATTCTAGCTATGAAAAACAAAGCTGCTATGAACATAGAAAAATGTGGTACCATTTACACAATGGAGTACTACACAGCAGAGAAAAAAATAACGACAGCTTTAATTTTGCAGGAAAATGGATGGAGCTAGAAAACATTATTTTGAGTGAGGTAACACAGACACAGAAAGACAATTATCACGTGTACTCACTCATAGGTGGTTCTTAAACATGAAGCAAAGAAAGCCAGCCAACAAACAACAATCCCACAGAACTTAGACAACAATGCAGACACTAAGAGAGACTTACATAAATATAATCTGCATGGGAAGTAGAAAGTAGAAAAAGACAAGATCTCCTGAGTAAACTGGGAGCATGGGGACCTTGTGGGAGGATTGAAGGTGGGAGGGGAGAGGCAGGGAGGGAAGCAGAAAAAAATATAGAGCTCAATAAATATCAATAAAAAAGATTATAGTTCCAGAAGTAATGATTTCCAGAATAATGAACTGCAGAAGTAAAAAATAAAATCTATGTGTACCTGAAACCTGAAATATTCTTTGTTAGAAAAAAATAATAATTTGATTTTTAAAAAAAAGGAGGAATGCTTTCCCTATGACCTAAGAAAGCTTTGTGGCCTATTGGTTGCTTAGAACATTTATAGAGTGGGTAATAAGTTAAGGTTGGTCATCCTAAAAAGGAAAAATAAGTTCATAAATTAGGAATGCAAGTGTAAGAAAGCAATAAACACTCATATTGACACAGTTAGTAGCACTTGTTTTTATTATATTTAACACAGAGAGTTATCTTGTTTTGGAGCAAGGGTCATCAACGTGAGAGTTTAATCAAATTTCTTTACAATGCGATTGAGAAAAATAACATCTGAAAATAGACAATGTACAGTCTAAAAATCTAAAATATATACTACTTGACTCTTTATAGAAATCAAGTTCTAATCCCCAAGTTAGAGTAATTTCTAGGAAAAATGGTGACCACATATTAACTACCATTTGGAGATTTTGTCTTATCTTTTTTATAAGAATGACATGATAGCAAAGTCCTTATGAAAACTGAAAAATATTCTAATATAGCACGATCAAGTAAAAACTCATTAGAATGAGTTGGTGTGAAAAGTGGTTAATACTGTGTTCTAGAAAGCATGTGCGATCTAATCAAGAGATAGCTTAACCTCAGAGAGTAATATACAAAACTCTTATAGTTATTAGAGGATTAAAGTTTTCTCAGTTTTTCAGAGTAACCAATTTGCTTTTAATTTATAAACTTATTATTTACCTCACTATTGATTTAGAATACCTCGGCCATGATCAGAATAATATTGAAACAGTTCAGCACATTTCATTTATAGGCATGTATATATTACAAAGCTATTTACTTTGCACTTAAAAAAACATTTAAAGAAAATCCAAAAATATAATCTAGACTTCCAATGTATACCAGCTAGAGCTGAAAAAACAAATGAATGCACAGGAATAATCAGAGGGTAGTGTAATCTGGAACATACTTGCATTTAGAACTGTTTTTGTTTTTGAATACAGGCTGTTATAATTAACATACTCAATGATACTGTTTTAGAATAGGACTACTTTATACCATTTACTGCCATAATTATTGATAATTTCTACTAATATTTCTAATGTCACTCGAATTTGAATAAGAATTTATGTAGCCCATAAGTTATAACATATTGAAGAGATTTTTTTTCAAAACAAAGGGGGAAAAACAAAAAAAATTATTGACAATCAATGCTCAATTAAGAATGTATATTTAATGTTTTATCTGTACAGGTATAGGAAGTAATGAAAAACTGGTTTTGAAGCAGTATATATTCGTCTCAGATATCGAAAGGAACAGAACTACTAGAATAAACACACACACAGAGGATACATAGATATTTGGACAAATTAGAAGAAACAGAGGGCCCCTGACATATATCAAGTCAGACACTCAAGAGTCTCAGTGATGACTTGGTGATAAAGGAGGCTATTATGATGA
This sequence comes from Ondatra zibethicus, assembly GCA_004026605.1. NCBI lineage: Eukaryota > Metazoa > Chordata > Mammalia > Rodentia > Cricetidae > Ondatra > Ondatra zibethicus. The sequence continues at coordinate 5,651 of PVIU01033650.1, forward strand.
TGGGCAGCAAGGAATGGCCCTTGAACCTCAGGAAGAGATAACACCTGGTACTCACTCACATCCATACCCATGACTCAGCGTTTATGCTGGTGGCACTTCTTCTAGTGAGCCAATAGTCTATATGTTCTGCCTAATTTCTTACTATCAACAGTGAGAGAAACAAGCAGCTCCAATTGCAATGTGGCCAAGAAACCCTAAAAACAGAACACGACGATGATTTCTGTAAGACATCATTCGGAGAAATGATCTCCAGTGAATTCCTCATAGTATTATTTGTCAGTTTAAACTGAAGAGGTGACCTCTAAAGTAGCCATTCGGGAATGGTTGATTAGCTGAGGAGTACATGTTATGCAAATTAGGAACTTGTAACATGGTCTTTGATTTTGTGTCTCACATAACCAATACTTTAAGAATGATGTTATAGACATATTTCCTATATCTGTATTTAAATAAGCATTTTTTCCACATCAGTTTAAGACATATTGAATCAAACAAGCCTGGGCTGTACCTGCATTTTTCACTGTTTAAATAATATTAATTGATATCATAGTAAGCACTGATCACTTATTGAACCTTTCATTGTTTAAAAGAAAATATATATACAATACTTTTAATATTCAAAATAGATATCAAAAGTTTTAGTTTTATTTGAAAATGCCACTGACTGCAGTCAGTAGTTAAATGAGTAAATATTGCAAAACATGGGCTGTATTTTTTAGTAATTAAATTAAACAAGTAAATTTCAATAAGGAAAGCATTAATATGCTACTTAATTACCACCATATGTGTACCATAAAAACTATTACAAAATAGGAGATTATTTTCCTAGTCAAATCCTATTCCTTTTTATTCCAAAAACATGTGCAAATTCCATGCATTCTCATTTCTCCTAATGATAAAAAAAGGATGCAGAAATGTTCAGCCAAGGGGCAAACATTTCTACAATGCAAGAATATGCCAATTTCTTCCCTTCTGAATTTAATTTTGTGAGTGTTTTTGGATCATTCTTCTCAATGTGACTTTACCTGCTTGTGAAGAGCCAATGAAAATGTTATTATATACTGTAAGCCACTAAGTCTCAGACTTCAATCTGATTATTCGGTCTGCAGATCTTTAAAAGTTAGTACGGAAGACACTCAAATCTAATAAAATCTAATCAAAGCAAGGATCTATTGAGTTTTCCAAATTCATTATAAGCCATAATGGTCAGGTGTTGTGAACTAAGGCAAATTTGGTAACCTAATTTGGCTTTTAAAATGATCAGGCTTAGTGCTACTTTCAAAGACATCTCTTCGGATGTTAACTAGGAAAGCTACAAAACTGAGCATAATTATGTTACTAGAGAGCTGTAAGAAGATAAGTCAATCACAGATCTGTAATTTAAAAAGGGACTGTTAGAAATACTGTCGTCAGTGGCGTAGTCAGAAGTAAGAAGAGGATGAAGGATCTTGGAAATATGCCAAGATTTTTTTGCATGAGCCCATATAAAACTGCGAGATGGAGACAAACTGAAAATTTTTATAATAAATAGTCACAGATATATCAATAATTTGAATCATTTTGAGTATCATCTTAGAGACAACTGTTGACATCTCTTTTAGTTGTGTTAAAGAAATGGTGATGGTGACTCAAGTTGATTTTTGGATAGGTAATTGCTATTTAATGATTAGAAAGAGCTGTTTGGTTTAAAATGAGTTAAATTGTATTATCCATATTTTATGAGAGATTGGTGATCTAGCAAATTAATTATGGAAAAAGACGATGTATTAAGGCATTCAAATCTTAACTTATATTATGATTATTTGGCACTGGAATTTCTGAAGCACATAAGCATCTTGAAGATGTATATGTCTGCTGGGCAGTGGTGGCGCATGCCTTTAATCTCAGCATTGGGAGGCAGAGGCAGGTGGATCTCTGTGAGTTCAAGGTCAGCCTGGTCCTCAAGAGCTAGTTCCAGGACAGGCTCCAAAGCCACAGAGAAACACTGTCTCGAAAAACCAAAAAAAAAAAAAAAAAAAAAAAAAAAGATGTGTATGTCTGTGTAAGAAGTGGAAACAAACAGTAACCATGTCACATTTCAACATTACATTTTCTGCTGAAGACATTTTGCTGCCATCCATCAACTGTGACATAAAAGCAGGATGTTAATGCCTGATGTAAAAATTGGTCATCTTGAGGATGGAGGTATAATTATTTGATCTCAGTTATGCACATAGTGCATGTGAACAACACCCATCATTATAAAGCCTGCAGCTATGCATGCCATAATTTCTATTTAATTGCAATTACAAAATGTTTCAGTAAAAGATTCTACAACCACAGAGAAAAGTAGCATTTATATTCCCTTTTCAGAAACTGATAAAAATATATTCCCAATGCCTTAAGAATATTTTTAAAATTATGTATTTTATGTTTTAATTCAATAATTACATTAGTTTCTCCTTCCCTTTACTCTCTCTAAACCCTCCCTTCTTTGATCTCTTTCAAGAGTTAATGGCCATTTTTTATAACTGTTGTTGTATTCATATATGTTTGTGTGTGTGTGTGTCCCTAAATATAACCTGCTATATATAATTGTACTGTACAATGTTACTTGTATGTATATTTGACTTAAAATCTAATAAGTGTGCTCTTCCTTGGGCAAACTATTTTTTTCAAATCTCAATACTTCTTAGTTCTTTGCATAGGGTTGAGGCCAGGTTGGCAGCTTATGTTGAAACTATCACAATGAAGAGACTTTATGTGTGTAGCTTTAGACAGTCCCAGGAGATACACTCTTACATCAAAGTCTTTAATCCTCTACCTCTTACAAGCTTCCTGCTTCTTCTGCAATGATCCTTAAGCCATGAGTGCAAGAGTGGTATTGTAGATGTTTCCTTTGGGTGTGGGCTTCATAAAATTGCTTTTTTGATTCATTGCAGCTTTCTGTAATGGTCTCCATCTGTTGCAAAGAGAAGTTTCCTTCATAAGGGGTGAGAACTATACTTTTCTATGGTGCAATGACTAATATTTAGAATGTAACTAGGGATTATGTTGGTTTAATAAAGTGACAGTTGTAGATTCTTTTCCATGATCTATGAGGACTAGCTTTCATAGTACCAGAAGGCACCCTGAAAACTTCCAGAGCATTACCCAGCTATGACACCTATGAAGTAACACAGTGTTCAAAACGGAACAGTGACTTTAAAGCAGCAGTAGTGTCATGAATAGCTTATTTGTAGCAAGCAGCTCCCCAATTGGGCTACTGCTTACCAGATATCTTTGAATGCTAACAACTCTCTATAGAATATCTTCAAAGCAAAGACTCAGAACCAGAACAAAAGGAATTAGCATCTCCAAAGAGGATACTTTCTCACAAGGAAGCTCCCTGTATTGCTTTTCTTGTTTCTATGACCATATACCTGACAAAAGCAACTCCATGGAGGAAGGAAGGCTTTATTTGCTTTCATATTTTGAGGGTACGGTCCTTCATCTCGGGAATACATAGTGGCAGCTCTAGGCATGGCAGCAGGAGGGTGAGGCAACTGTTTTCTTTGTTTCTGCAGTAAGGAATCAGAAGGAGATGAAGGCTTCACCTTTGCTTGATTTTGTCATTCCATTTAATCTTGGAACTCAAGGTCAGGAAGGGTAGTACTTAGATTCTGTGTAGGTCTTCACTCCTCAGTTTATCCTTTGTGGAAACACCCACGTTCAGACATATCAGGAGGGGAACGCTTTCCTTGGGCATTTTTTTTTTAAACTTTTCTCTTATGGTAGTACTGGGTTCTTCAAAGATCAGAGAAACTAATTAATTTCCTGGCTGTCTAAATTTCTACAATGGGAGTAGAGCTAGTTTGAGTGTGGCCTCTGGTAGGTTTCTGAGGAACAGCATAATCCCTTACCACTCTGGGTTTTCTCTGGTAATGGGTCTCCAAACCAAGTTGACTGTTCAACTTGTTCAAACTACTTCCAAGTTCTGCTTTATTTTTATTTTTGTATCATTTCCGGGGTTTGTTTTTGGGATGGGTCACACAAATTAACCATTATCAGGCATATAGGTTTATGAATCTGCCACCTAATTTCCTTGTATAAAAGTAGAAATTAATAAGCAGCAATTTGGGAAGATATATTGATTGCTTTTTGGTTAACTCAGAGGAGTAAAAAGAGTAATTCCTCTCCTGCCATCACAAAATAAAGACTAGAATAAATTTACCTGTGGGGCAGGTAATTGATCAAACTGTCTTTGTGGGAAGTAAAGAGGACATGTGCCCAGAGTTGCTTCAATTTTTTGGTTCTCTGATTTTGTTCAGTCTATGCTTAGAAAAAAAAATAGGTTTTAAAGATTCCCCTATTTTAAAAAAAGAAAAGAGTTTCAGGAGGTTTTTGGTGTATGGCATTGTCAGAAATTCTAGTCCTGCTAGAGTATGAGTGGCCCATAGGCCCATTCCTTTCATAGGATACAGAGGAGGACGTCTACAGTTATATCCTTTCATAGGATACAGTGGAGGACGTCTACAGTTATATCCCTTCATAGGATACAGTGGAGGACCTCTACAGTTATATCCTTTGGAATTCAACTCAAAACTTAGATTGCTATGTATCTATCTTTTAAACACACTGATTTTACAATAATAACAAATGAAGATAGTTTGATGCCACAGTGAGGGAAAGCACAAAGGGAATCCTTAGCTTATTTCTTCTTGACCAGACCTTTCCTCTGAAATTATAGTTTCACAAAATGGGAACACTGTTTAATACTTTCCAGATAAGGGAAATTTGCTTTAAAGTTTATCCTTCAAAACCTCTTTATTTGTTCTAGTAAATCCATAGAGCAGAAAATGAATTGATATCTGCTCGCTCATCATTTAAAATTAGATGAGATTTGTTTCATGTCTGTATACATTCCTCATTTATCATCTAATTTGCCTTTTATAATTTACATCTTGCAACTTGTTATGTTTTCATTTTAAAATTTAAAACCTCAAGCATCTCAGAAGTGAAACTATTACTTTTACTTAGTCAAAAACAGAAGAGCAATAAAAAAGAAAAAAAAAGTGTGTTTTACTTAGAAACTTTTTTTTTTTTTTTTTTTTTACTTAGAAAAGTGTTTCTAAGTAAAACACACTCCTGGTACCAGTCCATATTCATGACAGGACATTCTGTATTCAGTGTCAAGAAGCTATGCATGTGTGGATCTTTCCTCTTTTGATCTATAAGGTAATCAGAATGTTTTACTTTATTATTTGTTAATAAATCTTCAGTGATTCTATTTTTTCTTAGTCTTACAGACAAAGCTAAGCTATATATAAATTTGAAGCACTTATATTCTTAGTATTGCTAGTATTTTTCTTTGTAAGGACAACATGTCTACTTTTGCTTAAGGTAGTTACTAGAGGGACAAGCATTTATTATTTTTGTCATCAATTTAAAAAGTAACATAACTCTTTTAATGTTTTTAAAGAAGGGATTGGAATTATGCAGAAATACAATTTACAGATATTTATGTTCTTATATTTTTATTTCTTTTGCTCATTTTGATATATTGAATTCCTGCCACTTGGTGTTTGTTAAAAGTAAAATAGAAATCTCTGTATCAGCACTAATTATGAAATGCTACATATCTGTCATTATCCACTGAAGAAAATGTTTATTAGAATGGCATGAACTGAAGAATCATTCATGTCTAAGTGACACATGTTTAACATTAATTTCCTTTTTGCACACCTAAAAATGTGTGGTTCATTATAAATTACAAGATAATATTGTAGTACATTTAAATAATAAACATTTTCAGAAACTACTGCTTGAAGGAATAGTGAGGGGGAAAGCAATATTTTCCTATAAATAAAATAATTAGAGCAGAATATGTATGATAATAATGTCTAAAGAACTGAAGAGCAGGTGATATAGTGAAATGCAGGAAACAAGAGTAAGGTGAACTGTTGTGTATGTACCTTGAGAGAGCTTCCCAACTGTACATATGGAGCAGTTTCCTGGGAAAAGACAAACTCACTCTTTGAAAGAACTAACTAAGCCAGGACACAGAAAGTTCCAAGGCCATAAAAGGTAGAAGAAAAGAACTTATAGAGCCACACCAAAGATCCTTTTGAATGTTTAATAGAATGTTGGTAAAAGTTCATATGAAAGGGTGAAAAGAACATGCTTCAGTCATATGAGGCAAAATTATGTTCTGTGCTGAGCATTAAACTTATGGAGTAGTACATGGAGTAAACAAACATTGTCTTCTGTATGGGGAATACTGAGACTTAGATTCCATATTTTCCTAGACACACTAACAAATATTAACAATAAATAAGATCATTTTTTGAAGTAAAGTGAATCTATCCAAAGATAATCTCAAGTGTATATAAATGGTATAAAAGGCCTTGTAAGCGGAGACTGTTCTTTCTTTCCTGGCCACCCATATCCGAATAATCACACAGAAGCTATATCAAGTACAGCAGCATTGTTTGGCCAATAGCTTAGGCATATTTCTAGCTAGCTTTATATCTTAACTTAACCCATTTCTATTAATCTATGTATC
>PVIU01033651.1:0-12174 GCA_004026605.1 Ondatra zibethicus
CAAGTGTACTTCCCACTTTCTCTTCTATAAGGTTCAGTGTGGCTGGCTTTATGTTGAGGTCTTTGATCCATTTGGACTTGAGTTTTGTACATGGTGATAGATATGGGTCTATTTTCATTTTTCTACATGTTGATATCCAGTTATACCAGCACCACTTGTTGAATATGCTTTCTTTTTTCCATTTGATATTTTTTGCTTCTTTATCAAATATCAAGTGTTCTAAGATGTGTGGATTGATATCCGGGTCTTCTATTCAGTTCCATTGGTCCTCCTGTCTGTTCTTATGCCAGTACCAGGCTGTTTTCAGTACTGTAGCTCTGTAGTAGAGTCTGAAGTCAGGGATTGTGATGCCTCCAGAAGTTCTTTTGTTGCCCAGGATTGTTTTGGCTATCCTGGGTTTTTTGCTTTTCCAAATGAAGTTGAGTACCTTTCTTTCAAGGTCTTTGAAGAATTTTGTTGGGATTTTGATGGGCATTGCGCTGAATCTGTAGATTGCTTCTAGAACTATGAGCCAGAACAGATCTTTTCTCATTGAAGTTATTGGTCTCAGAAACTTTGTCTCAGTGACAGAAAGTTCCATGGACAATTTTCAATAGAAAGGTTGTTTAGAGTTGGAGGTCCTGTCTCAAAGGCTTGTGAGGTTTTTTGGGGGAGGGTAGTGGTGTTCATTTGTTTTCTCTTTGTTACAGTTCAGGCCTCTACCAAGAATTAAGAGTAGAGGGAAAGCCAGGTTTTAGAAGGTTTAGAACTTTATCATTTGAGATGAGAGGGCAACAGAGTAAGCAGCCCCGAGAAGAAGTTGAGAGCAGAATGCATGATCTTCTTAGATCTTCATTGGTGGCAAGCTTGGCTACGATTCAATATCCTGGGCACAGTAGCAATCAAAATAAGAGTCGGGTCAACGTGAAGTTGGAGGATAGAAGCAGAGGGGTGAGGTAAAGGAGGGCAGAACTGGGGAGGCCATCTACTAGTGCTGCCAGGGCTGTGTCTCAGCCACGTCTCTTCAGACGCCAGAGACAAGACCTTCAGTAATGTGCTGGCTAATATTTTGCCAATGGGATATAAGCCAGGGTCTTCTGGGAAGAAGGCACCTTAAATGAGAAAATGCTGCCATCAAATTGGTCTGTGAGCAAGTCTGTAGGGGCATGTTCTTTTTAAACACTTGATGCAGGAGGGCTCAGCCCACTGTAGGCACGGCCACCCCTGAGCTGGTGGTCCTGGGTTATATAGGAAAACAGGTCGAGCAAGCCACGAGGAACAAGCCATTAAGCAGAGCTTCTCCATGGCGTCTGCTTCAGTTCCTGCCTCCTGCATCCTGCCTTGAGTTCCCGCCCTGGTTTCCCTCAGCGTTGGACATTAAAGGTAAGTCAAATAAAAGCTGCTTTGGTCTTGGTGTTTACCATAGCAGGGAAAAGGACAGGTAGGGTGGGCATGTCTTGGTTTGTGTGGAGGAGCTGAGGCCTCCTTTGCTTATCAAGAGGTCTCATTTGGGTCAAGTCTAAAGCAGCTGAGGAAGATAGCCTCTCCTGGATGCCATGTCTTTGTGCCTTGTGGGCCCAGACCACGTGGTCTAGAGAGAGAAAAGCCTAGCTCTTGCTTCCTGCCCCTAGATCCTACCAGACTGTGGAAAGGCTGTAGCACTTGAAGACTTGGGGTCTAAATTAGAAGGACCAACCAGGTGACTCTGCCTGGCCTGACATGTTGGCTTCCATAGGGAGAGGCTGCATACGCTTGAGGCAGAGGGAACACAGCATTGTTAGCAGCTGGTGTGGAGACTGCCTGCTCTCAGACTGGATTCTCTGAGGTGTTCTGATATAACTAGGTGTGCTGAGCCAGGAAGTCCCAGAAACTGCTCAGCGTCTCTGACGACCCACTTCAGATTTTCTTGGTGTAGAAAAAGTAAGGGCCATGGGGGATCATCTTGGTGCCCTTCACAGGGCAGCCAATGACATCTCCTGTGAGGTGATGTTCAGTACTGGACTCATGATCATAGGGATGGCTCTCCAGATCATCAGAAGCACCCAGCTGGTGGCCTTGATCTTGGTATGCAGACCTCAACAACAGCCACAGTAGCTGGTAAGGAGGAGGAGGCTGGAGCTGGGGGAGGACTGTCTCCGGCCTCCGGCCTGTGATCACCTTATACTCTAAAGCAGAAGGATTAATAACTAGGGTAATTTTACATCAGCCAAAATGTGACTATAGATGTGGGCTTATTGGGTGAAACAGCTAATCCCTTCTGCACTTGGCTCACTTAGGAAATATGACGCCTGGGCTTGTCAAGGCAGTGTTTTCAAATGGGCCACTGTTGTGCACAGGCCTCCTCTTCAGGGCTAGTGGGCAGCTGTTTGGGATTGTCTGGGCCCTTTCCTATTGGGGAGGGGGTGGTGTCTTCTCAGAAGATTGAGGATGGAAAGGGAGGGAAGGGGCCTCTGTGTGCTAGTGGTGTGGGGGCTCTGGGCTAAGAGGGAGGGCAGTTGATGGGAAATGCCAGGTGTTGGAGTGGGTGGGTGCACAGAAGAGCAGTATGGAAAAAGGCTTTGGTATGTCTAAGGTTTGCTGCAATCTAAGACCAAAGTCTTTGAGGGGCTGGGGTGCAGCAGGAAGAGGGAAAGTGGTGTGTCTGGGCATACCAGCAGGCACCCAGGGATTTGCAGGCGCCAAAGTCAGGAGTCCCAGCGCGGCTGCTGCTGGAGCAAAGATAAAAGGCTTTCCAGTCTGCTCAGTGCTGCGCGAGTAGTTCCCTGGACAGCCACCCTGGGGCGAGTAACTGGAGCCGCACAGCTCTTCGAGGGCTGAGGGTTGGGTAGAGGGAGGGAGCCGCGTGGGGCAGACGATGGGCGGGGCCGGCGCAGGGAGAGGAGCGCGGAGCTGAAGTGAGGCGTGGCCTCCTGCACGTTCCCTTGTCCTGTGCGCTTGACCTGGGGCTGGGTGTGGCCGCCCACGCAACTCGACCCTGGGTGGGCCTTGAGGACACCAGCGCCTGTTAAGAGCGGGTATCCAACTAGGGTGGGACCGCAGTCGGGGGATACAGAATTCTGTGCGCCTGAGCCCAGAGCGCCCTACTCCTCCTCGCGGTCCCAGGCTGGAAAAAGCAGGACTGAGTAAAGCCTCATTCCAGAAACTTCAGAAATGCTCAGGGTTCTTGGAATACTTTAGAAAAGCCGAGTGTCTGACACCCCAAACGCTTCTTAACGGGAGGCAGCACCTGATGGGGGTGGATGATGGGGTGCAGTCCTTGTGGGGTGGAGCCCATGGTGACTATGGACTTGAATAAATGCCTCCTACCCATTTTCCGCCTTCCCCCCTGTTTCTCTAACCCTGTGTTCTCATATAACAACCCCACCCCTCCCAACCCAGTGTGTGGAGTCCAAGATTTCTCTCTTGCAGGGCAAGGTGGTCCACGGAGACGGGGCTTCTTCGGAGGGAAGAATTTGGCCTTCTGGGCCAGCTTCTGGGTCTAGAGGCTCCATTGCCATGGCAACAAGTTCTTCCCGTGGGAATAGGGAAGTCCCGAAAGTGGAGCAAATTGGAAAGGGGCCGCCTGAGTGCCAGCTGGGGCTCTCTGCCGGGCGGGCAGGAGAAGGGAGGTGAGGTCTACCGGGTGGGGGCGGGGGCTGCTGAGTCTGATCCACAGCCCTAAACTGGATGGGGCAGCATTTTTAGAGTCAGACGGAGCCACACATGCTAGGCATGTGACACGAGGCGCTCTCCTTTGGGCCAGTGAGCAGATGTGCTTGCTTAGAACAGCGACTGGCAAGCACTGGCCTGGGCTTGGCGGCCTTGCTTCAGTGAGATCCAGCCTCCGGTAGGTGGTGAGCTACAGAGACTAATAGCCCTAGACCATTGAGAGACAGTTGAAACTATGGTAAAGGGCACTGAGTTCTTTTGCAAAACTTTTCAAGTTTTAAAGGTTTTAAAACCATAAGTTACAGTTTTAAAAAAACTCTCTGGAAAAATATAAAAAGGTGAAAAAGACCTACAACCACTCATTGAGAACTGTGATCATATAGCCCAGGCTGGCCTCCTGTCTCCCAACCCCCATTTCTGCCTCCTGGGTGCTGGGTCTGCAGCATGCATGCCCACACAAGTCTTCAACTTTCTGGATTCTGGGTAGAAGAAGATTATGCTGTCCATGTTTGTGGCTTGCATTTTCTCTCAACATGAGGAAGGCATGAAAAGATGAAGAAAATCTCTACCATCTTCTCTAGTGGCATAAGATATAAACAAACAGATATTGATGCAAATTTAACTTGTTTCACGAAGTTTACTCTTCTGCTTGGCGATCCATACCTGAATACATATAGTTTTGAATGCTCAGTCTGTTAGATTTAAGATAAACTTCTAGAAGTAGAATCAGTAGGTTAAAGGACACAGGCATTTAAACATTTTGATGCATATTTTTCTATTTGGAGCCTGTGCATTTTTTTCAGGAGCCGGCAGAGTTTAATTGTTTCCACCCATATTGAGAATGACAAGGAAAGGCCCATTACACACAGTGTCTTTTTATGGCTAATTCCTCACTTCGAATGCAGCTCAGAAAGCACTCTGAATAATGAACAGGCCCTTGCTGGGTGCACCTGGGGCTCAGTCCTGCAGGAGGCCCTCAGGGGCAGGAGGAGAGCCGCCCTCACAGTGCCCCGCTAGGGACTGCAGGCAGCTTGTGGCCTTCCCTTTCCCCACTGCTGATTGGAAAGTATGGCAGGTACATTCTCAAGTAGGTCAAGGGGATGTGGCCAGAGCACCTCAGCTACAAATGAATTATGACTCTTTCCCCAAACCCATGCCAAGGGGTGAGGTTAATCCAGGACAAAATTGCATAATGGGTTAAGATTTCATTTGGCCCTTCACCTTCTCTCTCGGCTCCCTAAACCTTCTCTTGGTGCCAACTCCAGCTGCTCAGGATCCCAAATGATTTAACTCTTCAGGGCATGGTGAGAATGTAGGCCACCTCAGCAGTTTAGGTGGTCAGAAATAAAGTGTGCAGTTCTCCCAGGCGCATTAATGTTTTAAGACAGAAACCAAAGGGGAGGGAGACTCTTTACTGAAAGGGTTCTAAGAGGTTGCAGCTGAAGGCCTTGTTGGCTGGGGCCACATGAGCCTGAGGCCTGTCCAGCAAGGGAAGTTTGTCCTTTCTTGGCGGGGCAGGTTAAAGATGACAAAATGAAGGCAGGAGCAGAGTGGGAGGGAAGAGGCCAGTGTCATTATTGAGCCCTACCCCCACCACAGCCCCAGCCCAGAAAGTGAAGCAGCCAGAGGAAATTGGGCTGAATTTGTTGCTGAAGGGAATGGAAAAAGGGTGAGATAGTCAGCCAAGAGGGAGAAGATGGGCTGTTAAGTAAGTGGGAGAGAACAAAGGACCTGGCCTTGGACTAGGGGAGACACTGGGCTAGAGACTCTGAGTCACAGCCCAAATCTGCCCACCCAATCCAGAAGTTGGTGGAGGGGGAAGTTGGTGGAGGGGGAGAGGTTAATGCCTTCAGCCTGTGTGCCCTCTGGTTATGCTCACATTGGAAAATGAGCGAATGTCCTAGTTAAGTCGTGGGCCGCTTGACAATGACTTTCACCTCCTTGATCAGCTACTGTAGCTCCTTTGACAATGACTTTCACCTCCTTGATCAGCTACTGTAGCGCCTTTGACAATGACTTTCACCTCCTTGATTAGCTACTGTAGCACCTTTGACAATGACTTTCACCTCCTTGGTCAGCTACTGTAGCGCCTTTGACGATGACTTTCACCTCCTTGGTCAGCTACTGTAGCGCCTGACCATGGAAGCCATGGTCAGAGGGACTATGTTTCTCCGCTAATGCCATCTGGGAGGAACAAAGAGGCTCTCTTCTCACAGCAGCTTTATTTCTTACCTGCACAGCCCCCTCCAGCCAGCCAGAGTTGCCAGTAGCCAGTTCTAATGACCATGTCTCAATTCTCGCTATCTCTCTTGGCCATGCCTGTTTCCAGACCCACCATTTTGAAACTTTATCTTCTCCTGGCCTCCACAGACCTGGTCCTCTGCTGGGTCTGTCCTGTCTCCTAATTGCAGTGCTCCCCACGCATACTGCCCTTCAAGCCAACTGAGGGAGTGGAAAGAACGCGGGCTTCAGAGCCAGAGCAACTGTGTTTGACTCTGGGCTGCATCATTTATTAGTTGGGTAACCTCTGTGAGCCCCAATTTTCTCTACTGTAAAATGCAGAGCATCATGATGCTTGAAAACAGGGTAGGTAGGGGGCAGACCCAAGTTCATGATGCTATGTGGTAGCTGTAGGTATCCATGGGTGACTCTGCTGCATACTGTACAATGACCTGTCGCCTCCCTGCTCACCTCTGGATGGAGATGGGCCAGCTCTACCCTGACTTCTCTCAACATCTGGTCTGTGTCTCCACATATCTGCTAAGAGTTTCTGTTTTTGATGTCCTGCCACGACCCAGCAGTGGCCTGCACAAACCAACCTGTCACCCTTCCCTCTCCAAAGCTCCTTGCCAGGATTTCCATGTTGCAATTTCCCAGATGTCCTTTCTGCTCTCACCTCTCTTGAATACTGATGAAATCCAGGTTTCTTTCTATGCCAGTGACTTTTTTTTTTCAAGCTTCATATTCTTGGTGACCTCATTCACTCCTGTGGCTTAGAATCTCTTTCAATAGGTGATTCCCAAAATATCTGTCTCTTGCTTGCCTTCCCAGATAGTGATTATTAATTTAAAATATCCTCATCCTCCTGTCCAGAGTTCCCATTCTGTACCCACCACTTACTAGCAGTGTTTGTCACTGTCCCCTGCACGTGGAGTGGCCAGATGGTTGTTGAAGCATTATTCTGGGCATGCTTGTTTGTGGACAGGCCTGACGTTGCCAGTCAGTTGGCAAAGGATCCACTCCAGACTCGTCAGCATTGCTCTCGATCCCAGTCACCTCTTAAGTGTTTCCTAAAGTCAGGGGTGGCGTCTGTGGCTTACTGAGACTCTCAGGGTGAAAGACAGGCTAGATGGGACAGAAAGGACTCAGCAGGACGGTGACCTCAGCTGAAGCCCAGACACAGCTTGATCCCTGGGCGCTCAGGAACATCACAGAACCTATGCCACCCTGAGGCCCTTTGTAGGTTCTCTGTTCCCGGAGGGTGTGGGTGTGATTGCTCTGTGAGGCAGCTCCCTAAGAACAGATGATTTCAGCAAAGAGCACATGAACATCCTGGTTGCCCAAATTAGACATCTTAGGGCCATTTCCATCACCTTCCTTTCTTCAGCCTCCTCTGTCCAGCCCTGTCACTCTCCAAGATGCAAACTCAATCTCCTAATTGCTGTTTACTCTTTCTATGTTTTGGAAATTACATTTATTTAGTGTGGTGGGGGATTAGAGAACAACCTGCAAGAATGGATTCTCTCTTCCAGCAATGGGTCCTGTGGATTGAACTCAGGCCATCTGGCTTGGCAGCAGGTGCCTTTTACCTACAGAGAGCCATCTTGCTCACTCCCATTTGGTCTTTTCTGCTTGTGGTCATTATCTAAGTTGACATCACTGCCTTCTACTTTCTGTATTACTACAACAGCTCTTCTGAAACTGACTAGTTTATTATCTGTAGATAATAGATAATAGGCAGGCAAATTCACCTTTCTAAAATCCCCATCTTTTCATGTTACTTTCTTTTTTAACTCTTCCATGACTTGCGTGAGGTTTTAGACTTTGTTTGAGACAGGCTGTCACGAGCCCAGGCTTATCTTGAACTCTCTAGCTGAGGGTCACCTTAAACTTCTGATCTTCCTGTTTCTACTTCCCAAGTAAGAGGATGACAGCTCCTCACCAGGCCCAGGGCTTTGTGCATGCTAGTCAAGCACTTTGCCAGCAGAACTCCATCCCCAGCACTTCATGGTGTTTCAAATGATGGAAACCATGCACGACCTTGTATCCACTCCTCAGTCTAGTCTTGGCTCACCTTCCACTCTTGACTTCAAGCTACAAGGATCGCTTTCAGCTCCTTCCTTGACTTCCTCTGCTTCCTGCCCCTTTACCATCTCTCAGCGATTGCCTTGCCTTTCCCTTCCAAGCTATCATGTGCCCTTCAGACTCCCACCTTCCTCCTTGCTCCAGATGCCCATAACTCATTGTGCCTCCCCATATTCTCTTTCATCACATAGCATTAGAAGCATGGCTTCAGTACCTGTATACCTCACTATGACAGTGCTAAATTTCCACCTTACTTCTTTCTATACCTTTCCTTATCTCTCTTCCCTCTCACCATTTCCTGTGTTTTTAAAGATAATTTTCCTTTCATTTCCTTTTTTCTAGCAGTTTAGCAGGAATTCATTTGATATCCACTTTTAAAAAGTCATGGATTGATTAGCTGCTTGTCTACCTGAATCACAAGCCTGGTGGCCTCAGGGATGGTGCTTATATTTCTATCACTGTATAACCAGGGCTTGGTGCATAGGTAGAGATGAATGGAAGTTTCTTTATCTGAGTTAATACATCTCATTTTTTTTGCTCTATTCTGAGTGCTTTCCTCCTAGTAAATAATTAATATGTATATTTGTACATATGTGATATGGTATGTGTGTGTATGATGTGGGGTGTGTGTGTATGCATGTGTATCTGATGTGATGTGATGTGTATGTGGTGTGTGTGTGTGTGTGTGTGTGTGTGTGTGTGTGTGTAACCCAAACCTCATAAAAGTCAGGCAAGCCTCCAGCCTTAGTCAGTAATGAAATAATAAAAGTATAATATAAGTGTCTTTTAGTTTTCTTGTTTTTTTTTTTAAGCTGGGCTACAAATCTTTGTTCTTATTTTAATTTTTTATTCATTTTACATACCAATCACAGTTCCACCCCCCAACCTCCATCCACCACTAAGAAAGGATAAGACCTCCCATGGGGAGTCAACAAAACCTGGTTCTTCAAACTGAGGCAGGGCCAAGCCCCCCCCCCCCCAGCATCAAGGCCAAGCAAGGCATCCAACCATAGGGAATGGGCTCCAAAATGCTAGCTCATGCACCAGGGATAGATTCTGGTCTCACTGCCAGGGGTCCCACAAACAGATCAAACCACACAATTCTGTCACCCACATGCAGAGGACTTAGTTCGGGTCCCATGCAGGCTCCCTAGCTGTCAGTCTAGAGTCCATGAGCTCCCATGAGCTCGGGTCAGCTATCTCTGTGGGTTTCCCCATCATGATCTTAATCCCCCCTCCCCTTGCTCATGTAATCCCTCTTCCTTCTCGTCAGCTAGACTCCTAGAGCTTGGCCCTCTGCATCTGCTTCCATCAGTTACGGGATGAAGGCTCTATGATGTCAATGAGGGGTAGTCACCAGTCTGATTACAGGAGAAAGCCAGTTCAGGCACCCTGTCCACTGTTGCTAGGAGTCTTAACTGGGGTCATCCTTGTGGATTCCTGGGAATTTCCCTAGCACCAGGTGTCTTCCTAACCCCATAATGGCTCCCTCTATCAAGATATCTCTTTCATTGCTCTACCTCTCTGCCCCCCAAACCCGACCATCTGGTTCCCTCATGTTCTTATTCCCCATCCCTTCCCCTTTACTGTCCCCCCAAGTTTACCCAGGAGATCTCATCTACTTCCTCTTCTCAAAGTGATCCATGGGTCCCTCTTAGATTTCTCCTTGTTCCCTAGCTTCTCTGAGGCTGTGGATTTGTAGCCTGGTTATCTCTTGCTTTACATCTAGTATCTACTTATGAGTGAGTATATATCACGCTTGTCTTTCTGGGTCTGGGTCACCTCACTCAGGATGACTTTTTCTAGTTCCATCCATTTGCCTGCAAATTTCATAATGTCATTGGTTTTTTTTTTGTTTGTTTGTTTTTTACTGCTGAGTAGTACTCTAATGTATAAATGTGCCACATTTTCTTTATCCATTCTGCCGTGGATAACCCTTCTGTATGCTGTGAATATTTGCTGCTCTCTTTGGTTGATAATAAATGCTTCTTTGGTCTGTATCAGGGCAGAAAATAGGTAGGTGGGAAAGCCAAACTGCATACGGGGAGGCAGAAGGGCGGGGTTGAGGGAGATGTGATCCAGCTGCCCAAGAAGCAAGATGCAAGCAGACGGGTCATACCATGGCTGCATGGCAATACATAGATTAATAGAAACAGGCTGCTGTGGAATATTATTTTAAGGTATGTTACTTTTGTCTATGCTGCATTTGTTTAACTCTGTGAATCTGTGACTTTTTGCTTGTCTAAAACAACCGATGGTCCTACTGAAGGGTTGAATAGCCAATATAGCAAGGCAGGAAAAAAAACAGGTGGAGCTGGCAGGCAGAGAGGATAAATGTGGGAAGAAAGGAGAAGAAGCAAGACAGAAGAAAGGAGGAGTCAGGGGCCAGCCACCCAGCTACCCAGCCAGTTACAGAGTAAGAGTTAAAGTAAGATATACAGAAGTAAGAAAAGGAAAAAACCCAGAGGCCAAAGGGTAGTCAGGACAATTTAAGTTAAGAAAAGCTGACTAGAAGCAAGCCAAGCTAAGGCCGGGCATTTATAAGTAAGAAAAAGTCTCTGTGTGTGCTTGTTTGGGAACTGGGTGGTGGGGTCCCAAAGAGGAAGAGCCTAAATAAATAAATAAAAACAAAAAAAAACCCAAATACAAAACAAAATAATAAAATGAAGAGTAAGGAGCAGAACCAGCAACAACAATGGGCTGATTTAAATGTAAGAGCTAGTTAGTAATACACCTAAACAATAGGCCAAACATTCTGTAATTAATATTAAGCCTCTGGGTGATTATTTAGAAACTGTGGGACAAGGTGGGATAGAGAAACTTCCATTGACACATTCTTCAGTTGAAGGGCATCTAGATTGTTTCTAAGTTCTGGCTATTATGAATAATTTTGTTATAACATAGTTGAACACGTGTCCTTATGGAACATCGTTTCGGTATATGCCCAAGAGTGGTAACGTTGGGTCTTGAGGTAGATTGATTCTCAGTTTTCTGAGAAACTACCATACTGATTTCCCAAGTATCTGTACAAGTTTGCACTCTCGCCAGCAATGGAGGAGTGTTCTCCTTACTCCATATCCTCTCCAACATAAGCTGTCCTTAGTATTTTTGATCTTTCTGAAAGGTGACCATTCTGACAGGTGTAAGATGGTAGCTCAGAGTCATTTTGATTTGCTTTTCCCTGATGACTAAGGGATTCCTTACATGTCTTTCGGCCATTTGAGATTCTTCTGCTCAGAATTCTCTGTTTAGATCTGTACCCCCTTTTTCAATTGGATTATTTGGTATTTTGATGTCTAGTTTCTTGAGTTCTTTATACATTTTGGAGATCATCCCTCTGTCAGATGTGGGGTTGGTGAAGATCTTTTCCCATTCTGTAGGCTTCTGTTTTGTCTTATTTACCATGCTCTTTTCCTTACAGAAGCTTTTCAGTTTCAGGAGGTCCCATTTACTGTTGGTTGCTCTCAGTGTCTGTGCTGCTGGGAGAAGTGGTCTCCTGTGCCAATATATTCAAGGCTACTTCCCACTTTCTCTCCATCAGGTTCAGCGTAACTGGATTTATACTGAGGCCTTCAATCCACTTGGACTTCAGTTGTGCAGGGTGATAGATATGGATCTATTTGCATTCTTCTACATGTTGACATCCAGTTATGCCAGCACCATTTGTTGAAGATGCTTTCTTTTTTCCAGTGTACAGTTTTGACTTCTTTGTAAAAAAAAATCAGGTGTTCATAAGTGTGTGGGTTAATGTCAGGGTGTTCAATTCGATTCCATTGGTCCTCATGTCTGTTTTAATGCCAATAGCAAGCCATTTTTTTCCCCACTATAGCTCTATAGTCAGGGATAGTGATGCCTTCAGAAGTTCCTTTATTGTATAGATTTGTTTTTAGCTATCCTGAGCTTATTGTTTTTCCATATGAAGTTGAGTATTATTCTTTCAAGGTCTGTGAAGAACTGTGTTGGATTGTGTTGAATCTGTAGATTGCTTTTGGTAAAATTGCCATTTTTATTATGTTGGTCCTACCTATCCAAGAACATGGGAGATCTTTCCATTTTTTGATATCTTCTACAATTTCTTTCTTTAGAGACTTAAAGTTCTTGTCATACAGGTCTTTCACTTGTTTGATTAGAGTTGCCCCAAGATATTTTATATTTTTTGTGACTATCCTAAAGGTTGATGTTTCTCTGATTCTTTCTCGGCTGGTTTATCATTTGTATATAGGAGGGCTACTGAGTTTTTTT
>PVIU01033652.1:0-12181 GCA_004026605.1 Ondatra zibethicus
AGGTTCTTAGGTTTTAGAACAAGGAATTTGATGAGGGACACATGGGTAGTGATAGAAACAGAATGCTTATTGATAAACAGGTTCTCCAGGTACAGAAGTGGCCAGAGATCTGGGAAAGATTAGAAGCTCAGTTGTGTTGCTCTCAGGCATGCTGAGAACTGTACGGTGCACACTAGTGTGGTTCCAGAGGGTTTCTTATCTCCACTCTATATTTGGTTTCTAATGTGCTCATCTGGAAGGTCTCTTCTTGGCCAGACCCTCAGAGTCACCCTGGTCAGATTTTGAGAAACCTGTCTGTCTTTCTGTAGTATAGCCCACTTCCTGTTCTTTTTAGAATAAACATTATAAAACCCCTTGCAAATAAATAAAAATACTAGATACCAAAATTAGCCAGAGCCAAAGTCTATACAACTTAATAAACTTATATGCATTTAAAGTTGGCATTTGAAATGGAAGCTGTGAAGCTTCATTTTAGATAGCACACTTTCAATACAGAATATATTTTATGGACTTATCCACCACCAAATCCATCTGCTCTGCTCTTCAAAATCTCCAATTATCTAGAGAGAGTTGGGCCCCATCAGTGCTGAGATCAAAGCCAGTTCCATAGTTTCTTTCAATCAAAGCTTTTCTTTGTGCTTGTTGCGCAGCTAGGAGCCTTTCAACTAATTTCTGTTTTCCATAAGAGAATTGATTTGTTGTTTGAATCAGGGTCTACAGGGGAGAAACAGAAACCAGGTTTTATTTCTCTATCTTCTGATATTACCTCTATGGCCTGATAGTTTAATCTTCATAAAATCAGGATCTGAAAGTTAGAAGAGGATAAAGAAAACAGTATTCATCTTCCTGAAAACTTAAGTCGGCTTGCAGCTTGTTTGATTTTGTTGTCTTTTCATTGTGTCTTAACTAAGTAAGGTTAGGTTTTACTAAATAAGTAGACAACCTAAAGGCATCTGAATTTCAGAAGGAATAAAATACTGCCTCAGTATTACCCAAAGTTATTTTATTGCCCGTGTTTCCTAAAAGTATATGATCACAAAGCAAACATGCACAGAATCACGGGGTTGAAACAAAATCATAATCGATCATATTGGTTGCTCATTTTAGTTTATTCGAAATCCACACGATATAACACTCATTGGAACTTTTACCTAAGCAGCCTCTTTCTTGAGGCACATCAGTGAATTCACACACCCAAGTGTGATCCGTCAGTGGCAGCATGTCTAGGGATATGGGAATGACACAACCAAGGGCTTTGTTGTGCTACTCTGAAGGCAAACTCATGGCTTTACACATGTCATGTAAAGAGGCCAGATCAGTCTCTTCCCCTTTAACCCCTTAACCTTCATGCTCCATTGACAAAATCATCAGCCAAGACAGAGGACTGGAAAACTGTGTAGCATGTCAAATAATTAAGGGATTTTGTGGATATCTCAGGAAAGAGACAATTTAGAGTGTGGACCAATAGCTGTATTTAATTATTTGTGTGTGTGTGTGTGTGTGTGTGTGTGTGTGTGTGTGTGTGTGTGTGTGTGTGAAAACAGATTTAAATTTTACATGCGCTCAACGAGTGTAGTTTAGAAGTAGGAGTAGTCCCCTAAGGTCGTAAAACGATGGTTGGTGAATGTGTACCGAAAGGGTTGTTGATGGAAAGGAGCTCTGTGAGTGAGATAAGTAAATGGAAAGTTTCCAAAGCATAGAACAAAAGTGACTTCCCTGACTCCTATTAATATCACAGGCCACGTGCATTTTGAACCTCACGCAAATTCTCAAGCATTTACTGTAGCGTATCACAGAGGGCTGTGAAGTACCATTCATGAGGATGATGTTTGACTGGCAGGGCACCCTGTGTTATGGTTCTCATTGTGTATCCCTGACATCTAAAAATCAATATTACAATAAAAACCCACATGTCACCAACCAGGCATCCTTGCAGCTGTGAGCAGTTATTATAAAATGTAGTTTAGATTCTAAGTTGGCAGCCATGCGTGAACAACTAAGCACATATTTACTTCAGTGTGCCAAAACAAATTGGGGTTGTTAAAGAATTTTTAAAAGTGTAACAAATTGTTTTCTAAACTACAGAAATTTAGGGCAGCGAGGGAGTTCAAGAAATTTTACTTAAATTTATTATTGCTTAATATTTATTACTATTACTTAAATTGACTTATTTAATTAAGTTTACTATTGGGTACTTAATTAAATTGTGTTGTATGAAAAAGTTAATCTGAGTTAACTCTGTTCTTATGAAGCTTTGATCTATCTATCTATCTATCTATCTATCTATCTATCTATCTATCTATCTATCTATCTATCATCTATTCAAACTCCCAAAAATGTCACACAGGAAAGGAAGTAAGATTGATTTTTTTTTGTTCCAGCACACAACTATATGTGTCTAGTGAATGATAGATCTTAAAATATTCACTTCTGCCCTAGTAAGCTATCTTTGTGAGAACTTGTCAGTTACACAGGGAAATGTCTCACAGATTCACTTCACTTATCTTTTGAACAAAACCAAATTACCAGTGCACTCTTCCACCTCATTCCGAAGCATGGTAGTAACTGAATTTCAGCTCTCTTCAAAGACCAATTCAATCTTCAATAGCTCAAGATTTGCTTTTTGGAAAATATTAAAGATGTCCCTAGGCAGAGGCACATCTGTATAGAAGAACTCTGGGGACGCTGAATGATACTCAAGCTTATGCCAGGTAGAAGTTAACAGTCAGGTGCTTGTTAAAAACAATGAGCTTTAACACCTTTCTGGCACAAGAGGTCCACATGCCTTGTTGAAAGGTTTCACTCTCCCCGCACCCAGACTAGCTCAGTGACTACCATAAGGCCACTCTGGGTGTGTCTTAAAGCATTTCATTGCTATTTGGAAGTAGTAGAAACAGAAAAATATCACTGTGATGAAAATTAAGATCTGAAGCTGCTTGGTTTGAATAACCTTCTGAACCTACCTGTCACCGTGTCAGCGGGCTGTGGTGAAGTTGTGCTGAGTGACAGGAATAATTAGCGGAGTCTGTCGAGGCCTTGGGAGGGGCATTAGCAGAGTCTGGGGAGCGGGGTAGGGTTGACAGAAGCCAGGCAAGAGAGAGCTCAGAAGGAGCAAATTGGAAAAAGGCGTGGTCTCTGGCCCTGCACCTTGCACTCACACACCAGAGTCAGCTGCCCTCTTGAGTGCTGTTTCTCTTGCCTCATCTACTCCTGGTGTTGATCGCTGGAGCGGATCTCTGATTTAATTCCTGCTAAGCTCAGGCATGGTGGATAGTTCTAGGCAAATTACAGGTTAATCTCATGCAACTCAATTCCCCGTGAGTTAAATATATTATTAATATTGTTTCCCCTCGTGTTAGTATATCCAAATATTGAAAAGGTTTTCAAATGTCTTCTCATAAAATGGTGTTTATTTTTAGATCAGCTGGGCACAACTAGGCAGCTGTCAAATCTTCTCTCAGGCTATTTAAGTAAGAATCTAAGTCTGAATCTCAGAATTCAGTGTGTCTTACCCTATTTGTTTATTGGTTTCACTTCTTTAAACATTTTAGTGATCACTATGCATTTATAAATATACATTTTCAACTGTCATATTTAACTCCACACAGTTTATACCGTTTGATACATCATCTGCGAAGCCATTATATTTAACATGAGGTCCTGCTTGTTGAGGTTTCTGTCCTGCCCGGTCCCCACAATCATTAGGTCCCAAAGAATCACAGAGAAGGTCTACATAAGTTATAAAACTGATTGGCCCATTAGCTCAGGCTTTGTATTAGCTCTTATAACATATATTAACCCATTATTCTAGTATATTTTAGCCACATGGCTCAGTACCTTTTTCAGCAGGGCAGGTCACATCCTGCTTCTTCCGTGGTCCGGGCAAGACTGCAGAAAGAGCTTCCTTCTTCCCAGAATACTCCTGTTCTCAATGCCCCACCTCTACTTCCTGTCTGGTTGTCCTGCCTATACTTACTGCTTGGCTTACTAGCCAATCAGCGTTTATTTAAAACATAATTGACAGAATACAGAATTGTCCCGCACCAATTATATACTCTAGTCCTCCTTCCATTTGTGCTATGATTTATTCATATTTCCCTCTACATGTGTTATAAGCTCCATGATATGTTCCTTCTGTTTTGCTGTTATTGTTTCGACTGGGTAATAATGTTTTCATGGAATTAAAAATGAAGGCAGTTGTATGTGTTTGTCTTGGTTTTTGCCATTTATATTACTGTATCATGGAGTTCCATTTATGATATTAAAAGCAATATACTCAGAATGAATTCCCTATTTTTGTTTGTCTGAAATTAATTTTCTTGCACCTTCATTTCTGGAAGTTATTTTTACTGGCTATAGTCTGTCTTGAGAGTTTTCTTAATCTTATTTTTTAAATATTTTACAGCAAGTCCATTGCTTTATGAGTTGTATGGTATCTAAAGCTTAGTTTGCTGTAGTTCTTATGGTCATATATACTTTCAGTTTTTAAATTACTTTTTATCTTATCTTACAGAATGATGAGTTCTATTCTCTCATTGTCATACATACATATTATTGTGTCTTATTCAGTCACTTTCCCCCTCCTATGTTTTTTGTTGTCATTGATTTTGAAGAGTCTGACTATGACAGGCCTGGGTGTCCACAGGCCAGCAGTTTCCCCTTCTAGTTTTCTTGGATCTGTACTTCTGTTACTAAGCACTTAGAATCACAAACCAGATGCCCAGTTTCCCTGGGTTTTAAAACAAACAAGGGAGCCAGAACTGATAAGATAAAATGGATTCACATACAGTTTGGCCATCACTGTAATAGGAGAACATCGGTCTTTCCTGAGATGATGGTAAAAAACTTGTGATGTGAAAAACCAGAAAGTATTGCCTAAGTTAATTTAACTCTGGGGTAAGATGCTGGAACTGTGAAATCTCTTTTTATAAAGCCAGTTCCTCTTTTGACTGATGCTACAGCTACAGGTGTTCCTCCCCATGCATGGCATTTGGGAGGAATTTTAATTCTTTGGAGTCCATTATCTCAATAGTTTGACTACTGAAAGAGAGGGGCACAGATTGATTCTGTTTTAGGATATCACTTTCCCTGCCAGACCTTCAGCGTGGAATCGTAGTTACGGTTCTCTCTCTCTCTCTCTCTCTCTCTCTCTCTCTCTCATCTTGCTCTTTCTCTCTGCGTCTCTCTGTCTGTGTCTCTCCCCTTCTCTCTCTATCACTCTCTCATTCTGCCCCACATTTAATATGGAAAGGAAGACATAGGTGGAATGAATACAAATTAAGAGCTAAAGTTAGGGCCAGGTGCAGATGGCATACACCTCTAATCTCAGCTTTTGGGAGACAGAGGCAAAGGCAGGCAGATCTCTGAGGCCAACCTAGTCTACAAAGAGAGTTGTAGGACAGCCGAGGCTACACAGAGAAACCATGTCTTGAAAAACAAAACAAATAAACAAACAAAAAACAAAAAAAGGAGCCAAAGTTAGAGGACATTCAGTTAATGTAAGATTAATGTAAAGTTAATTCATAGGAGCTATTAGTTTGCCATAATCAGATTTACTAACTTTTAGAAGGGCTGGAATGACTCCATTCTATTACTGGTTTTCAGACAGGACATCCCTATGTCGGCTAGACTTCCCTCACACTCGTGAGCCTCCTGCTCCACCTTCTAACAGCTTTAATGCAGTCATGTACCACCGGGCCCAGTGTGACCATGTAAATTATGATAAGTTCCTCCTGTGTCTCTGAATGGTATTCTCTGCAGGCGTCCCTGACAAGCCATCTTGAAGCTCAGTTTTTAATTGTCCCTATTGCTGGAATGTAGCTTTTCTTGACGATCTGATCTCATGATGGAGAAGTAGCAGGCAGGACATAGCACCAAGTTTAAGTAATGAGAGGTCTGGGAAGAAAATTCTCAGGCTAGATCTACTGTTGCATCTCAGGAGTACAGAGTGCCTATTGGTTTTGCTCTTGATGGGAGCTTGTTTTTCCAGGTCATGTATGTTTTTGCTCTCGGGTTTTAGATGGAATGCTTTTCCGTATCATTCTTTCTTAGAAGTTCACCTTTATAAAAGCCCTCCTGTGGTTCCTGTTAAGTGTGCAGACTTCCTAAATGAAAGAAGTGAGCTTGTTTGCCTCCCTTCTGCAGGAGAATATCAACAGAGGGTTTCTGAAGAGAGGAATATGAAGCCCATGTAGCAGAAGTAGGAGTCTCTTCTTATACATTTCTGAGGATGGACGTGGCTTCCCAAAATAAGCTATGGGTGCTAGGAATGCCTAGCTCTCTTTCAATTTTCCTCTTTATGTTTCCACATGGATAACTTATTATAGTGGACTAGCTATTATATTAGCAAGCAATGACTAAATTCATTCATTAGAATAGGGAGAATAGTTCATAGAGCACACAGTGAGAAGGCAATGGACTAGAGCATCACTTGAAGTTCAGGGTCCTTGAGCTGTGGGGGACTCCATCCTGGAGAAGCTCTTTTCTACTTAGGTTGAGTTTCCTTATAGGCATCTTCATGCAAAGTAACCTGTTCCATATGAGGGAGAACAGGCCATCTTGGCTACTATACAGATCTGGGAGTTTAATATGGGTCACTGTGTATATAATTTCTAACTATATGATTCCTAAGCAAAGAGGAGTCATATAGATGACAAATGAAGATGGTCCCCCACCTGGTTGAACAATGTTCAGTCCTGATCAAAAACTTGGTCATGAGACTGGAGTTGTGTTGTCTGGGTACAGCACTCCCTAGCTAGTGGTTCAGGATTTCTGGAGTAAGGTTGTGGAAATTCCTTAATGGGGTGGCCATAGGAACGAGCTAGCACATGAGTAGTGCCTCTGTGTACTGGACACCAGCATTTCCAAAGCCATATATTAGCTCTAGTTTCTAAAACTTCAAGGACAATGACATTCTTAAAAAAGATTTCTAAGAGAGTAAAGCTATCTTAGGGAACTGTAGTTAGTATACTCTTATAATCATAAAACAAAACCTTATGTGGCTTTCTCCTGTCTTCAGACTGCAAGCATATTAAGAGTGAGCATAGACGCTAATAGAGAGTCCAGGTTTGCCTGCTACTCCAAAAACTCTGGGATTTCCTGTTCTTTAATGGGAACGTGTAACTTCAACTGCTCATGATCAGCCTCATTATTTTCAGAAGGGACATTGTTTATAGCACAAAGGTCTAGAAGCTTTGTTCTGATTTCTAGCTGTCTTTTTTCCTACTCATTGCTGCTCACCTGTATCTTCTGTTAAAATCCTCACCTTCCATGCCAGTGAAAAGGTGAGGGTGCTTGCCACCAAGCCTGACAACCCACCTGAGTTCAATCCCAGGAAGTCACGTGGTAGGAGAGACCAGACTCCTATATATTGTTCTTTAACTATACTCACACAGGCAGAAACACATGTAAACGCAATGACTCTTGTAAAGTCTTCAGCTGCTTTTGACCCAGAAAGCATTTGACCTTTGACTTTTGGCAGTCAGAGACTCTGTGACCACTTTAGTTCATGTGTTCTCTATGTTTGCAGAATCGCATTGCTAAGCGCAGCCGGAAGCTCGTGGACTATGACAGCGCTCGCCATCACTTGGAGGCTCTGCAGAGTTCCAAAAGGAAGGATGAGAGTCGTATCTCCAAGGTAGGGGTGGGTCCAGTGAGTGACTTCACTCTCTAAATCTTAAGGCTTGTAGCAGCCTTGCTTTTAAAAATTAGATATTTCCCTTTTTAAAGGAAGACTGCAATCAGGATAGAATTCAAACTAAATCACAGTTTTCTAAGCCACTTTAATTAAAATAAGGTTTTTTTCATGTTATTATAAGTGAGATCCATGACTGACACATTTTGTCCAGAATAAATTTGAGCCCTTTTGCAGTGTTTCAAACTCAAAGAAATCCAGGAGAGTTTCTGCACTTCTTTGTGGTCCATGAACATTGCCAAAATATAGATTCAGGTGGGAGGCCAACCTTGGCATTCTTAGACAAAACTCCCAACTGAAAATAAGTCAGAAGCTACATTTGCATAACATCAGTTTCTTGAAGAAGATTCATTTCTTCAGTTCTTATCGTTGTAATAGTTACTTTATTAATGCTGTGATAAAACACCATGCCTAGGCAACTTGTAGAAGAAAGGCTTATTTGGGGCTTTGGGTTTTGGAGGGGTGCGCATCCATCACCACCACAGTGGGGAAGTATGGCAACAGGCAGGCATAGCAATTGGAGCAGGAATCAGGGAGCTCACACTTTACATCACAAGCAGGAAGAAGAGAAATCAAAGTCAAAACTATGCAAGTCTTTAAATTCCCAAAGCTAGCACCCCCCCCACCAATAGCATATATCCTCCATCTAGGTTATACCTCCCAAGCCTCTTAAACCTCATTACTAACTGAGGACCAATTATTCAAATGCTTGAGGCTATGAGGATCATCTCATTCAAGCCATCATGATCATGTCAACATTGCAGATGCCAGCTAAATTATATCAGCTCTCCATTCTTCCCTTGGATTCCAATCTTGGTTTGTCTTTTCTACCATACACCATTGCCAAATTATCTTCCAACATGGCATCTCTAGATCATGCCTACCTCTCTTAGTGGTCCCCATTAGGAAAAAAAAACTCAATCCCTTAGTATGACAAGCAAGATCTTCAGTTTGGATATAAATTACATGTCCACCCTTATCAACTTACAAGTTTTTTTCCTCTCTCCTTTTCTTCTTCTGTACACCTAACCTGAGCGGATCCTAAGTGAATTACCCATCACTTCCCAAGCACATGTAATAGCAGCTGCCCTTCATGCAAAGCCTCACAGAGGCCAGGCTCTGTAGACCACTTCATCTATGTTGCCTTTCTTTACCATGTATCTAAGTCAAGGTGGTACAAACAGTAAATCTGTCAAGGTTGTACCATGGAATTCCAGCCTGTGGGTCATTGCTTTCTTATATGGTGAAGGAATGGTTTTCTACCGTGAATTATAAGTCTATCTTGAAAATACATCTGGTAATGATTTAGACTTTTCACTGGGCTTTGACTTTTCTGCAAGAGCATTCATGAGGAGTTTCCACAGCAGAGACTGGGAGAGGCATTATAGCATTTTGTAGAGTTAACAAATCAGAACAAGACTGGAAGAATAGCCACTGGCTTTCCTGTAGATCTTACCATTTCATATTTAATAGCAAAATGGAATGGTTTTCAACAAATATTTCTTCTCAAAGCCTTCTCAGAATACCACAAGATGATTCCTGTTTAATTCGAAGTGATCTTTTATGTATAGGAATGACCCCTTTGTGTGCCAACATGCTGTGTGTCTTTTCTAGGCAGAAGAGGAGTTCCAGAAAGCTCAGAAAGTGTTTGAAGAGTTCAATGTTGACTTACAAGAAGAATTACCATCGTTATGGTCAAGGTAAATGTGCTTCTGCTCCAATTTGCACATCCCACCTTTAGCAGTCCAAGAGAAGTGATTTCCCCCTGTGTCACCTTCCTTGTCTATAATGCCTCTGTGCTGTCTGGGTGAAGTCCTGTACCTACGACTTCCAATATGGAAACCACTAGTCACATAGACCTAATGAATACTCTGGATATGGTTGGGGAGACTGAGGAATAGAATTTTATATTTATTTTGTTGTATCTCATTTTAATTAAATGGCCATATGTGCTGGGCAGATATTTAGACCCCCTATAAATTTCTCAATGAAGACTCAAATTCTAACTAGGAACATTTCCCCTAATCCTTAAGACTTACAGTAACACCATTCCAGCTCTTGGTTGGATTTCCCTTATCCTTATACCTCATCTAGTCTCTGACCTTGTTCTTTGAACCATTAACTTGAGCTCTAATCCTATTTCAACTACCAAATGCTGTTCTTATTCACAGGCATTCCATAATTCTCATAGTATCAAGTGAGATTTAAGGGGCTTATTCCATTTTTATTACTCAGTGGTAGGACCAGGAAGTTGCTGGAAGTAGTGATGCCTTATGTTCCTTAGTTCTCATCAACAGTTCCATGCTACCAGCTCTTCAAACAGAACTCTGCTCGCCATTCTGAATTACTGTTAATCTCTTCCCCTACCTTATAAATTGCTGGTGGTTCTGAAGAAGGTAACCACATATGTGAGCTTAATTTCCCGCTGCTTTTATCTGAAGCACTCTTTAACTGAAATTGCACACAGTCCTGATTTTTCACAAGTACATAGTTCTTTTCCTATTGATATGGCTTAAGCCTGAAAATGAAGTCAGTAGTTTTAATCTTCGGTGTCTTCTATGAGGAAATGCACAGGATGGGCCATGCAGCAGTGAATATGTACTTAGTGATAAATGCTTGAATTCCTGCATCAAACTCATCTTAGACATTCAGAAATTATTCACTGTGTCCAGTTGTGCTGTGGTGTTCATTGGGTCCTCTCTTCTCTGTTTTCTGCCTAATTATTCTATTTATTACTGAAGCTGAGTTATTAACATTAACTATTTTCAGGTCCAGTTTTCCTCTTCTGTTCTGTCAACTTTTAGAAAATACACTTTACACCTTTTTCAGACGTGCATATTATTGAGGATATTATCCTTATACAATGTCCTGTGTTTTTGTTTCTTTCTTTGAGACCAGGTCTCATGTAGCCCAGGATGGCTTTTAACTTGATTTATAGCAAAGGTTACCTTAAATTCCTGATCCTCTTGTATAAATGGAGGATGTGCTTACATTTCCTAGTCGGCCTGCACCAAATAATCACACAGAAACTATATTAATCACAACACTGTTTGACCAATGGTTCAGGCATATTCCTAGCTAGCTCTTACATCTTAAATTAACCCATGTCTATTAATCTGTGTATTACCTCAAGGCTGTGACTTACCAGTAAGGTACTGGCATCTTTCTCCTTTCACAGCTAAATGACTTCTCCCTGACTCCACCTTCTTTCCTCGCCTATCTCTGCTTGGATTTCCTGCCTTTCAATTTTCAGCCCTGCCATATGCCAAAGTAGCTTCTTTATTAATTAATGGTAATAAAATATATTCACAAGATACAATGGAGAATCCTACATCACTCTTGACTTTACCTCCAAAGTGCTGGGATTACAGGTGTATACCACCGCATGGAGTTATATAGTATCATCTTTTTTCTTTCTTAACAAATGTTTGTCTGATACCTACTCCAAGTCTCTGTTGCTCACTCTTTACATGGTACCTTTCTCATCACCAGTTTCCATTCTTTTCCTTTCACTCTGATTTCATCTTTGAATCTAAAAGGTGGATAATATTAAACTTGATGCTTGTCTTTAGTTTGCTCTTTGTTTCTTTTGTCCTTTTAATGTCCATTGCTTCCCTGCAAAGAAAATTGTTTCAAAAGTTTGGATGCAGAAAGAAGAGAAGTAAGGTTCAGGGAGATGGCTCAGTCTGTGAAGTGCTCACCATGCAAGCATGAGAACCTGATGCCAGATTCCTATTGCCAAATAGAGCTGGGTGTAGTGGCATGCATTTGTACCAGCCTGAGGGCCAGAGAGATGGCTCGCTAGAGTTTATCAAGCATCAGTTGGTCAATTGGTGAGCTGCAGTTTCAGTGAAAGATCTTAATATTGTTTCAAAATATGAGGTGAGAGTTCTACCTTCAGACACCATATGCACATGTACAAATGTACACACACATATATACATTGAAAGAAATAATCTACTACATAGAGGAAGGTATAGATTGCAAAAGATTGTAATATTTATTGTAAATGGGAGTTTTCATCACACCAGGTCCTGAAACTTTTCAGTCTCAAATATATGCAGAGAGGCTTATATTAATTACAAACTATTTGGCCTGTTAGCTCAGCCTTATTATTAGCTAGCTCTTATAACTTAAATTAACCCATAATTCTTATCTATGTTTAGCCACATGGCTTGATAACTTTTCTCATTCAAGGCATTCTCATCTCGCTCCCTCTGTGTCTGACTGGTGACTGTTTCTGCCTTTCCTCTTCCTAGAATTCTCCTAGTCTGGTCATTCTACCTATACTTCCTGCCTAGCTACCGACCAATCAGCATTTTATTAAACTAATATGAGTGACAAGTCTTTACATTGTACAAGAGCATTATCCCACAGCAATTTGTCATTTTTTTTCCATACATTGTTTTGTTTTATTTTTTCCATTGAAGAACATAATTAAAGATAAAAAAAAATTTTTTTTCCTTTCTTCCCCTTCTCCCGGTCCCC
>PVIU01033653.1:0-12172 GCA_004026605.1 Ondatra zibethicus
GTCAATATAGTGAGTCTGAGTACAGCCAGGGCTACATAGTGAGACCATGTCTCAAAAAAAAACAAAACAAAACAAACAAAAAAAAAACCACCACCACTACCACCACCACCACCACCAAAAGACATAGGGCGTTCAGTGTTCCCTTTGTTTTGATTAGGACCTCATAGAGTTGGCTGTCTTTTTAAAAGTATTTAGTTTGTGTGTGTGTGTGTGTGTGTGTGTGTGTGTGTGTGTGTGTTTTGCTTTCATGTATATCTGTTCACCTTGTGTGTTCAGTGCCCATGGAGGCCAAAAGAGAGCAGTGAGTGCATTCTCTGAGCCTGGAGTCATAGGTAGTTATAAGCTGCTTGCTATGTGGATGTTGCGCATTGAACTCTGTTTCTCTGAGAAAACAGTCAGTGCTCTTAGCCACTGAGCAATCTCCCCAAACCCATGTAGGCTGTCAATTTAAACAGTATTAATTTTGATACTAAAGAGATAAAGAGGAGACCATAAGGAACAAAGAAGTAAGGAAGAACTATACCATCTGGACAAGACTAACTTCAGCCCGATCCCATAGAAGCGTTTAAATGTGAAATACATCATCATTTGCCCCATGCATGGCAAGGAGGTGGAGGACTGGGTTGTTACACTTTTGCTTTAGCCAGTTATGTATGGGCAGCTTCCCAGGAGGAATGCATATATAATTTCTAGGCAGCTCAGTGTGGTGCTGCCCATCTAATGATTTATATCATTTTATCTTGTTCAGCTCTCCAACTTCTTTTCCTTCATGTTGGAAAACTACACAAAGACACATAAGGAACATTCAGGTAAGCAAAAAAAAAAAAAAAAGGGTTTAGCCTGTTAAGGTTTTATTCATTTTTATTTTTAAATTAGGTGTGTGGGGTGGTGAGTGGGTGGGCGGGTAGGTATGTGTTTGTGCAGGTGAGTACAGAGTCCATGGAAGCCAAAAGAGGACATCAGACTCTCTGGAGCTGGAGTTACAGGAGGTTATGAGCCATCCAATGTGGGTGCTGGGAACCGAACTCAGGTCTTCTGCAAGAATAGTATGTTCTTGTAACTGCCAAACAATCATTCTACTTCTAAAGTGTAGTCTTTTGAAAAGCAGTTTTATATATTGAATTGTCTTCATTAAAATGTAAATGAAGATAAGAGACGCTATGCAATTAAAGATGCTCACCTTTCTTGTCTGTGTGACACCTAGCAACTAAATTTTGCTCAACTTGTTTTTATTCCCCATCTGGATGGAATTTGCTAAGTTAGCCTTTAATTAAAAAACAATATTCAGCATACCTTGGTTAAATATTTTGTCTTGAACCACAATCTGTTAACACACAACAGAAGTTTAGTAAAGAGGATCTTGTGTTTTGCCTACAGAAGTTTTATGCTAAGAAATCAAAGTATTTTGAGCATTGCATGCAGTGGAGTCTAGGTGCAAATGATAGATTAGATGTAATATCTTTCCCTCTCTCCACTCAATATGTCTGCTATGTCTTCAATCTTTCCCCCAAAGTTCATGGGACCTGTAAGAGCTGTTTAAGTTAGAGACCCTTCCCCCATACTGGATTAATTATTTGAACAGTGGTGACCTTATAAAGTATGATCTCTCATTCCTCTTCCTTGCACCTGTTCTTTTGCTGTGATGTTTTCAGTCATGATATAACTTAAGAGCACAAAGTCCTCACCAAACATTTCTCCTTAATCTTAGGTTTCCAAGACTTTAGAACCCTTAGACAAATAATTTGGTTCTGGCATGGAGACTGTGGGTGATTTTTCTTTTATTTCTCATTTATACTTAAAATTTTAAAAATCTATAATATATGCTTAATTGTTTTTATAATTACCTTTAAAAATTGGCAATATTTTCAGACTTAAGGTACATGAGAAATCATTTTAGTTTGACTTTTTTCTGAACAAGAATTTAAAGGAATTCAAAAACAACTAGGCCCATTCATAAACTTGTGTTTGCTTTAAATTATCCAGTTTGGGGTTTTCTGTTAAAATACCATAAACTAGACTAAGGTACTTTCTGTGATGTGTTTATATTATCTATTTATCTATCAACTATATAATCATTTTGAAATGATACAGGCAGTATAGGAGTTTAAAATTATAATTACTCATAAGACATATATTTCTCATGTTAAATAAAATCTTCCTGTTACTTCCAAAGTAGATGTCAAACCCAAAAGCTGTTAAGAAGAAAAACCACCTTGGGTAAACCATTTTTAATTCTAGCAATGTGCAAAGTATTTAGGAGCCCTACTCTGTATATGCATGTGCACGTGTGCCTGTGTGTGTGTGTGCATACAGAGGCCAACAGAGGATGTCAGGTTATCTGCTCTGTCACTCTCTACCTTATCCCTTTAACATGGAGTCTCTCATTGAGTGTGGAATTCACCATATTTCAAGTAGGCTGACTGGCCAGCAAGCCTCATATTTCTGGCTTCTACCAGTGACGGAGTCACAGAAGTGTGCAGCCACACCTGACTTTTTATGTGGGACTGTAGTGGCCACATTTAGGTCCTCAAACTTGCACAGGAAGTGTTCTTACCCACTGAGCCATCTGCCTACCCCCCTAAGAGCACCTTTAAATAATCTGATAAATGATTTTTTTCTAAAATTTCCTTACACACACACACACACACACACACACACACAGAGAGAGAGAGAGAGAGAGAGAGGTCACACATGAGCTTTGGTATATGTGTGGAGGTCAGAAGACAACTTGCAGGATTTGGTTTTCTCTACCATGTGGATCTTAGGAATTAACCTCAGGTCATAAGGCTTGGCAGCAGGCACTTTACCCACTTAGCCATCTTCCCAACCTTTAAATGCTCTTTAAAGGGGTGAGGAGAGTGCTAGTGGCATGGTTTGAGTCAAGTACGTATGTATGAAACTAATGAAAGCATTTAAGGATCCACAGAGGCTTTGAGTGGTAGAATAGCCAAACGTGATGAGTGGGACTGCATGCAAGTGGGTACTCGGCCATTTTCTCCATTTTAGGTAGCTGCAGTTTAAAGACAGTCGTTTGGGCTTCGTGTTCTTGGTCAAAAATGTTTGGGGGAGAAATATAATAATGATGAAATGAAACATGTCTCCCTCTGCTAATGATCTACTATTTCAATCTAGACTTACTTCATCAGAGTCACTTATATGGGTTTTAGAACCACAGATGGCTGGGTTACAGCTTAGAGAGATTTATTCAGATTCTCAATTTTTCAAAATCTGCATTTTGAAAAAAAAAATTTGCAGATGATTTAAAAATATAACAGAATGTTTCTTCTCAAAGAAGGGAACAGTGTTTTCTTTGGAATATAAAATACATTATAGGAAAGTATACAAATAATATATGACTGGAATTTCTCAAAGAAAACATGCCCAGAAAACCAGTGCGCAGAACAAGAAATAAAGCACAATGGCTGGGGTTGGAGCTCGGTTGGAAGAGCACTTGCCTAGCATGCAAGGGCCCTGGGCTCAGTCCCCAGCACTGCATAAATCAAGCACGGTGACACACGCTTGCGATCTCAGCTTTTGAGGAGGAAGTAGGAGGATCAGAAATTCAAGGTCATCTTTGCTATGTGAGACCTTGTCTCAAAAACCAAAAATATACCCTCAAACCATTACTGGAGTCACAGAAGCCTCCTTTCTGCCTCTTCTAGCTGCAACCCAATGTTTACTGCACTATGGAACTAGTTTTCAACGTCTATACCATAAGTTAGTTAATTATGCTTGTTTTTAAAATTTATTTGTATTAGTAGAAACATCCAGAATAGACCCTGAATCTAGCTTATCTTACTCAACATTATACTTGTGAGATCATTCATGTTATTGTAATTTAGTCATTGCTGTTGTTGAATAACATTCCAGTTTACCAATACACTATATTGTTTATATATTCATGCTATTGTTTTCGTGTGCTTGGGTTGTTTTCAGTTTGGCGGTGCAGGCAGTGCTGTATTTATGTACATGTCCCTTTTGGCGAACATACACATTCTTCTCTTCACTCCCTCCTTCTCCATCCTCCTGCCTCCCTCTCCTCTCCTCTTCACCTTCTCCCTTCTCCTTTGCATTGCCAGAGGCAGAATTTAAGTATGTATAAGGTGACTTTATCTATGTAGATCAAACTGGCTTTGATCTCATAATCATCCTGCCTCAGCATATTGAGCACTGGAATGACAGGCATCTGCCATTATGCATGTACTTTGTAAGTTGATTTCTCACACTTTGGTGGGAGGATTCTAGACAGCCTCCACCTTGGCCTGTTTAATTGAAGTACTAAGATCTTTTAGCAGCCAGAAAGTCATTTAGCCTTCCCAGATATAGACTCCAGGTTAGTGATTGATTTTTTGAAGTGCATAGTATCTCAAGACATTTTGGTTTTGAAAGAGGGATCCTAATGTAGTATTCGTGCTGGCAAACATACTGCATCTCATGCAAAACTCACTTCTACCAGCTTATGTCCATGTTCTTCTACTTGCAGAGCTAAAACAGGTTCATAGGCTTGATAGAGAGTAGAGTCCACATACAAGTTCCCAGTCTGCATTTTACAACAATGCCTTCTACAGTCAAAAAAAGAAGGCAAAGTTGCCTTAGGTTTATACAGAGACTGGTGGGATCAGGCTGAGTCATGTGCAAATGTTGTTTAGACTTCTGACTCACCATCAGCCAAAGTGTCCCCTCAGGCCACATAGTTTACACACACACACACACACACATACACACACACATATACATATATATTCTTTAGGAATATATGTATGTATATATGTATTTATATTTTTAACTTTTTTGGTACTAGAATATTTTAAATTTTTGTTACTGTGGTGAATAGGATATTTTCCAGCATGCTATCTTCCCATTATTTATTTGGAATATCCCATTAAATATCTATATTTATATCTCATCTTGTGCTTTTACGAAACATTATTATTAGTTCATATATTATTATTGATGTTTTTCAGTAAACTTTACCATGTACCATGTGTTTCAATAATTTATATCATTTCATTTAGTATTCATGACAAACTAAAAAGATTACTAGTATTAATTATTTACCTTTTATAAAAATTTGAGGGTCTGAGGGTACCCTTCCAAGGTTATTTATCTCATCAGGAATAAAAATGTGATTCAAGCCTGTGAGAGTAATCTCTGTATTGTATTTAATTCCCTTATCAGATTTTGGAGTTTTTCTTGAGTTTATTTTTTAATCACATCAACAGATTTTATTATTATACATTTTTGTATAATAGTTAAACTCTTCTTGTTTCAGCTTCATGTCTTATTGCATTGGTTAAGATAGCAGAAGTATATTAAAAACAAATGAAAGTAGGTAGCATTTTATGTTGATTTAATGGAAACCAATACACTCATTTATTTAATTTAAAATTTATGCCAAGAATATATCCTTCCATTCCATGTTTTTTTAAATCAAAAATTGATAGTTAACTTTATTAACTATCATTTTGGTATCCATTGAGTTTAATATATGAACACTAATGATTTTGACCCAAATTTAAGGTTAGCTTTATTAGCTGTCATTTGGCATCTGTTGAATTTAGTATATGGACACTAATGATTTTGACACAGACTTATAATTAGGAAATAAAACAACTATAAATGTTGTCAAATGATGCTTTTCCTTGTTCAGAAACGTGGTTTTTTTTTTTCAAAGTAATGTGTGGGTGGTATAAGCTGATATTATCTGTGTGCAAAAATTATGGACTTAAATTTTTCCCTAAAATATACTTTCTCCCCTCTTCAGAGGAAAGAAAAGATCTTTTATTCAAGTGTTAATCACTGGCAATGATGAAATTTACTTGTTATTAGCCAGTGGGAAACAGAGAAATGGCAGCATGGGCGAAGGCAAAGGGTTAAAAGTTATTTTCTTATAACAACTTGTAGAGGTATCATTTGTTTGTGTTAATATTTTATTATATTTAATTAGTTTAGATCCGTGTTTACAAAGTTATAAATCAAATAACTAAGGATTAATTCCAATTAAATGGTGTATGAATTTTCATATATTGGTTGCATTCATTGAATTATTGTTTGTTAGTTATGGGCCACAAGGACAATATATGCATTAGAAATGTTAAAGCATAACAGGCAGCGTTGGTGCATGCCTTTAATCCCAGCCCTCAGGAGGCAGAGGAAGGTGGGTCTCCGTGAGTTCAAGGCCAACCTGGTCTAGAAAGTGAGTTCCAGGACAACCAGAGAAATAAATTTAAGGCTTAGTTTTCATACATGATATACACTAGTTATTAGAAGAGGATCTCAGTTACTAATTTTCATCTTGCTAAAAACCCAACAGAAGGGTAATGATTTAATATAGATTAATACTTGATAGTGGGGCTGGAGAAAGAGCTCAGCAGTGAAGAGCATTTGCTGCTCTTGCAGAGGGCCTGGGTTCATTTCCTAGTGCCCACATGGCAGCTCACAATCTTCAGTAACTCCAATGCCAGGGAGTCCAATGTCTTCTTGCCTCTGTGGACACCAGATATATATGTGATGCAAAGATATATGTGCAGGCAGAAATTCATATACACAAACCAAAATTAAAATAAATTAATCTCAAATATTTCATATTGCATAGTTTTATTGAAGAATTTACTTAGAGAAGTGGAATTTGCATTAATTTATCATTAAACTTTTTATGAAATAAGGCTCATTAAATATCTGGAAGAAAGGACTATACTAAGCTATTGATTTTAAAAGAATATTTTGTTTTGTTCTTAAAAGAATTGAACTAGAGTTTTCATCACTGACTAGCATTGATAGAATGTATTTGTTACTAGCCAATGGGAAGGGGAGAAATGGCAGCATGTGTGAAGGCAATGATCAGGAAAAAAGAATATTTTCCTAAATTAAAAATGTTAGCATTTTTCATGATCTATTAAAATTAATTCTTTTGGTTAATGCACAATCAACCATCTTTATTGTTGATGTAGTTTCTTATTTATCAATACTAACATATTATTGAGAAAATAGCAATCCTCACCTTCTTATAACACTGCCTGATACATAGTAAGCATTCAATAAGTCAAAGCCATCTATTGTCTTCTTGTCATTGTCACAGTCATCATCATCATCAATTTTTTTATTGAAAAGATAGAGTTTGGGACCCAACCTGGGAAGCCTGCTGAGTTTTGAAGGATGAAGATAAATTATCCAAAACATAAAGATAAAGAAGAAAGGATTGTCCCGGGGTAGAAAAAAATACTAGGAGCAATAAATGTAGAAATGTCCATATAAGCAGATATGTGATCCAGGGATAGTGTTTTAAATTAGAGATGTCTTTGGCCATGTTTTCTTGTATTACAAAGCCTAAAGAGAGGGTTACACTGAAGATGGAGGCAACAGAAAGTGACTCCCCAGGCTGCCAAGCTTCTGAGGACTTGAAAGGGGCTGCATGTGTGTATGGGGGGGTCTCCATATGTTTCGGCATATACAAATCTATATACTCAACTTCTTTCTCTTTTCTGCTAGCATCCGTGTTTTAGTCAGGTGCATTTCAAAAGTTATACAGTCTTTTCCATGAACATTACAGTCATGCCATAAATATACCTCACCTAAAACACAAGGTCCCTCAGTTCTAATCACATGTGCTCCATGTTTGCTTTCTTTCTTAGGGTCTATAACAAAAACTTTGTCTCTGTTAGCTGATACAGTGAAACTATTGGGGTTTCTGTGGACAGGGGTGTTATATTCCTAAGAGTTGCCTGATATTTCATCTTTCTTTTGCAGAAGGACAATTCGCAAAATAAAATGGATGGCATGGTCATTAGGATAGTTAAGGAGACTATTTAGGCTTCACTGCCTACATGATGAATCTGGTTTCTAGCATAAATTTAAAACTTCAGTTTTCCTTAAATATCAGGCCAAAATCAAAGGAGAAAAATGATGTCTGCTGAGCACATTAAATACAGATGTTATTATATCTCAGTTCCACTTTTTATAAAGTATTATCTACTATCACCAAAATATACTGGGATTACATAACAATTTAGAATATATTTTAATGAAATTGTTAAATGTTATTTCTTAGTTTAGAACAGGTTTTCAAATTTACTTCTTGACTTACTGCTCATCATAATTGATCATGGAAAATGTATACTCTGTCTACATCAGATAGCATCCTATCTTTTATAGATGACCAACTTTAGATACTCAGAAAAGATAGGGTTTTGGTTTTTTGTTGTTGTTTTTTGCAGAGAACTTAGGGTGATAGCCTTAATAACAAACACGTGGTTATAATACCGCAAAGGAGCCACAATATCTCAGTGACAGGAAAAAATGTGGTTTTTTCCTAGCAAGTCTATAACTTAGCTGAACACTTCTGACATTGGCACAGTCGATTTGACAGATTTTTGAATATTGGCTGGAGTTTATTGATGTGTCTAGAGGTCTGCTGGCTGTTAGCTGATCTAGGACATCCTTGGCTAGGTGTATCTGCTCTGTTCCATGTAATCATGGCCTTTCGGTAGGAAAGCTTGGGCTGAGTGGAAATGGCTATGTTCCCAAACAGAGAGCATGGAATCATATAAGGCCTCTTGAGACCTGGACTTGGAGCTGGTAGGTAGCTCTTGAACCACAGTTTTCAGAATAGTTTAAAGTAATTAGCCTAACTCATCTCGAAAGCAAGGGAAAGAGACCCTTGATGAAGATCACATTGTAAGAAGCATGGATAGAAGTTAGGATGCAATATTGAGGCCACTTTGCAGCTCTCTATCACATTCTCTTGCATCTTTCTCTGCCTGAATTGTCTAGGTTTCTATTCAGGGGGCTGTTTCATAGGCAGCTTGGTGAGAAATGATTGTGGGTCTCAGCCATACTAAATTGCCTTAGTAAATGGGCAATGCTGGCAGACTATTACCATACAGAAATATCTAAGAGAGAGGGAGTGGCCTTTGGTTATTTTTGCCTATGGTTTGTCATTTAAGTTTTATCGGCTTTGTTCCCAAGAAAAAAAGAAAACCACAGAGGAAACATTGTACATAGAGAGAAACAAATCAATTAAAGCTAAGTAAAATCCTCTGAAGTATTTAACAAGGGGAAAATTGAATGTTGCGGTTTAATTTCGTGTAGATCATGAATAGCAGCAGCTGCTTGAACCAAATGCAGCGCATTGTTCATACTTTTAGCCTTGCTTATAAAGATCTGGTAAGTAAGAGTGAACCAAAGAATCAGACTTCAACTTCAGAACATCAAAATACCTTGACTGACCAGTTTTTCATGTGCTTCATGGTCTTCTCCCCATTGATTATGGACTCACTGCTTTGGCGAAGCACAGTTCCAGAAAGGGATGATGGCGGGTACCAACTTCAGAATTAGATATTCCTCATAGTTTCATGTGCGCTCTGTCGGCATTCATAGCAGCATAGTGCCTTGCACAGATATTTAAGAGTGTTTTTGAGGCATTAGACTGTTGAATCCCCAACTGATACCTCTTTATCTTTCCTTTCCAGCATTAGTAAGTCGACTTTTTGAAAACCCTATGCAGGAAAACAAGGATAGACAAGATTATGTGGGGTTGATAGAAGTGCCTGACTCTTACGATGGCCCTCGGCTGCAGTTTCCTCTCACGTTTACTGACATTGATTTACTTCTTCAGGCCTTCAAGAAACACCAGGTAACCTCAACAGAAGCTGCTCTGGTTCTTGTTCACACCTATCAGATGCATGAATGAAAATGTTGTAACATGGATTTCCATGGGAAATGGTTTACATTGGTGGCAGTCACTGTCTTTGTTTAACCTAATACATAGATGTCTCCTCGGGTGCCTGCAGCATCTCCCTTTTCATTTTCTGAGAAGAGTGCACAAACTGTACAGTTTGTTATTTAAAAAGATATGGCTCGGCAATTTTAATGTAGTCACAGGATTGTATACGTATTAGCACTAATTATAGAACATTTTCATCAGTTCCATCTATTATTCCTTCCTTTCCCCTAAATAGCTACTGTTCCATTTTCAGTCTCTGCTGATTTGCCTATTCCAGATATTTCATATATGTGAATGAAGTTGTATTATATTGGTTTTTTTATGTTTGGCTTCTTCTTCTTCTTCTTCTTTTTTTTTTTTTTTTTTTGATTTTTCGAGAAACGGTTTCTCTGTATCTTTGGAGCCTGTCCTGGAACTAGCTCTTGGTGACAAGGCTGGCCACGAACTCACAAAGATCTGCCTGTCTCTGCCTCCCGAGTGCTGGGATTAAAGGCGTGCGCCACCACCGCCCACCATGTTTGGCTTCTTTCACTAAACACAGTGTTTCTAATATTTGCCCATGTTGGAGCACATATCAATACATCATTTCTTTTTGTGGCTGCATAATATTTCCTTGTATACTACACATTTGTTTGCTGATTTCTCAGCACATTGATACTTGAATATTTTATACCTTTTGGTTCCTATAAATAATGCTGCTATCAAATTCACATACAATTTTTTTCTGGACATGTCCCCATTCACTTGGTTGTGTATATGCCTAGGAAAGGAATTCTGGGGTTATAGAGCTAACTCTATGTCTAAGTTTTTGAATAACTGCTCAAGTTTTTCTGCAAGCAGTTGGAGAGTTTTACATTTCTACCAGCTGTACATAAGGGTTCTACCTACTCCACTTTTTGAGACTTATTATTTAATTTGGTGATGGCTCTCCTAATGTATGTGAAGTGATGTCTAATTCTAGTTTTGACTGACGTTTCTCTAATAATGTTCAGTTTTTTAATCTACCAGCCATTTGTAAACATTTGGAGAAATATCTATATAGAACCTTTGCCTGTTTTAAATACCAGTTATCTTTTTATTACTGAGTTGTAAAGGTTCTCTCTAGACGTAAGTGCCTTACCACATATGACTTGAAACTATATTCCCCTTTCTTTAGTTTGTCTTTTTGCTTTGTATTTTTTTGTTTTTGAGATTATAATGTAATTACAACATTTCTCCCTTCCCTTCCCTTCCCTCTTTTCAAGCTCTCCCCACTCTTCAATTTTTTGGCCTCTTTTTCACTAATTGCTGTTACAAGCACATATGTATACTCATATATATTCCTAAGTATAACTTGATCAGTATGTATAATGTTACTTGGTTGTATGTGCCAAATGGTCCTTTCTTGGTAATGAACTTTGATATACAAAAGTTTTAAATTTTGTTGAAAATATATATATTTGCTATATGTGCTTTTGTAATCCATCGCCAAACTCATGGTCATGAAGATTTCCCTGTGTCTTCTTTTAAGAATTTTAAGTTTTTAGTTGTCCCACTTAGGTTTTTGAACTCTTTAAAGTTAACATGTAGCAAAAGTGGGTGCAGTTATTTTGTTGCAGGTCTTAAAACAGTGTTGACTATTTTGTCTTTCAGTTTCATGTTTTCAGTTTTAGTTGCTGCAGGTTTTCCTTTTCCTCATGCTGAGGAAGTTGCCTTTTACTCATAGTTTTTTACGTAGTTTTCACATAAAAGATGTTGGATTTGGTTAAATGTTTTTCTTATGTCAACTGTAGTGAGTTTGTGTGCGTGTTCTTTCATTCTGTTCATATCTTAAAACACATTGATTAATTTTCTATCTTCATCACATGGATTAATTTTCTATCTTCATTTACCCTGTATCATTGAAATAAATTCTGTTTGGTTGTGGTATGATTCTTCCTAAAATGCTGTTGGATTTGGTATGCTGACATTTTGTTGAAAATTTTAAGATCTATATTCATAGGAGATAATGGTTTTTAGTTTATTTTCATATCTCTTTTGACTTTACTATCAGGGTAATGTTGGTTTCATGGAGTAAATTAGGAAGTATTTCCAATAAGTTTATGAAGAATTTAAGAAAGATTGTTAATTCCTTTTTAACTTCATTAGTGCTCCCCCTTCTAAGATATATTTATTTTTATTTTATGTATATAAGTGTTTTCCTTCACGTGTGTGTGTGCTACACGTGAATACCTGGTATGTATGAAAGTCAGAAGAGGGTATGGGATCTCCTAGAGTTGGAATTACAGACAGTTAATATAGTTTCAGTATACACATGAAACTAACATGTGTATACTGGGAAGCAACTTATGTTCTTTGTAAAAGCAGCAAGTGCTTTGTGTGTGTGTGTGTGTGTGTGTGTGTTTTGTTTTTCGAGACAGGGTTTCCCAGTAGCTGTAGAGCCAGTCCTGGCACTTGCTCTGTAGACCAGGC
>PVIU01033654.1:0-12167 GCA_004026605.1 Ondatra zibethicus
TATCGTATTCCCTTCTCCAATATCCACTTTTCCTCCATCTCCACCCTCCCACTCCCCCATGCTCTCCCCAGTCCTTCCCTTCTCCCTTCTCCATCCCCCTCTCCCCTTCCACCACCCCCACTACTCTCACCTCTATCCTTGCCCCCTTGCTTCCAACTTTTGCCTGGCGATCTTGTTTGCTTCCAATTTCCAGGAGGATCTATATATGTTTTTCTTTGGTTTCACCTTGCTATTTGGCTTTTCTAGGCTTGGGAGCTATAAGCTTAGTGTCCTTTGTTTATGGCTAGAGTCCACTAATGAGTGAGTACATACCATAAAGTGAGGTAACCCAAACCCAAAAAGACAATCATTATCCATTCTTTAGTTGAGAGGCATCTAGGCTGTTTCCAGGTTCTGGCTATTATGAATAATGCTGCTATGAATACAGTTGAGCAAATGTCCTTGTGGTATGCTTGACCATCCTTTAGGTGTTTGCCCAATATTGGTATTGCTGGATCTTGAGGTAGATTGATTGCTAATTTTCTGAGAAATTGCCAAATTGACTTCCAAAGCCTCTGAACAAGTTTGCACTTTCACCAGCAATAGGGGTTATTTCCCCTAGTCCACATACTCTCCAGCATAAGCTGTCATCAGTGTTTTTGATCTTGGCCATTCTGACATGTATAAGATGGTAACTCAGAGTCATTTGATTTGCATTTATCGGCTAAGAATGTTGAGTACTTTCTTAAGTATCTCAGCCATTTGAGAATCCCCTGTTGAGAGTTCTCTGCTTAGGTCTGTACCCCATTTTGTATTGGATTATTTCTTCTTTTGATGTCTAGTTTCTTGATTTCTTTGTATATTTTGGAGATCAGTCCTGTTTCTGATGTGGGGTTTATGAAGATCTTTTCCCATTCTGTAGGTTGCCATTTTGTCTTGTTTACCATGTCCTTTGCTTTACAGAAACATCTCACTTTCAGGAGGTCCCTTTTATTAATTGTTGCTCTCAAGTGTCTGTGCTACTATTTATAATTAGGGGAGTGGTGTCCTCCTACTTTCTCTTCTATCATATTCAGGGTGATTGGTTTTATGCTGAGGTCTTTGATCCATTTGGACTTGAGTTTTGTGCATGGTGATAAATATGGGTCTATTTGTATTCTTCTACATATCAACATTCTGTTATTTCAGCACTGTTTGTTAAAAATGCTTTCTTTTTTCCACTGTATAATTTTAATTCCTTTGTCAAATATCAGATGTTTATAGGTATGTGGATATATCCTAATGTTTGATTTGATTCCATTGGTTCACCTGTTTGTTTTTATGTCAATACAAAGCTGTTTTCATTACTGTAGCTCTATATTAGAATTTGAAGTTAGGGATGGTGATACCTCCAGAAGTATCTTTATTGTACAGGATTGTTTTGGTTATCCTGGGTTTTTTGTTTTCCCATATGTAGATGAGTATTGTTTTTGAAGTCTGTGAAGAATTTTGCTGTATAGCTCAGATCTTATGGAAATATTTTCTCAGTTGCTTTACCCTCTTCTCAGATGACTCATTTGTGTCAA
Source organism: Ondatra zibethicus (assembly GCA_004026605.1). Taxonomy (NCBI): domain Eukaryota; kingdom Metazoa; phylum Chordata; class Mammalia; order Rodentia; family Cricetidae; genus Ondatra; species Ondatra zibethicus. The sequence continues at coordinate 1,545 of PVIU01033654.1, forward strand.
GTTGACCTAAAACAAGTTAGCCCCAATATATGTATTATATATTCTGAATATAAAATGGATAATACTACTACTTATATTTATACATAGGTATTTTACCATTAGTTATTGAAGTGAGAGTTGTAGGAATTAAAACTGAATATTCATTTCAGTTACGTAACAAATAATTTACATTTTTGAATTAATTTACATATAGGTATTAAATTAAGCCTCTTGATTAGGCCTAATATTTATGCATTTTCATATCTTATTTGATTACCATATATTCATATGTTCATATATATGTGGAAAATTAATTTGGGAATTAGATAAAATAATATTTTTCTATCTATTTAAACATTTATTCAGTTATAAGGAAAATTAGTTATGTTTGCATTTTTAAAATTTATAAGACATATTCCCTTTTTGATCTTAATTTATAAGATGAGAAAATTATTTACTTCCTTCTACTATCATATTAGTTTAGCAGTGGAATACTATTCCTGTTAACTATTTCAGAAATTTAGAAAACTTGTAGATTTGGAAAGACATGTCCAGACAAAATTATTTAATGCATTAAATTAAGTGATCTGATAATTACTCAAATATTTTCAACCAAGGATTTTATCTAATTAGATTCATTAATTCCTTTTCACACTGTTGTATGAGAGCACTTGTTTGTTCCCAGCTGTTCAACCCCAAAATAATCACACAGAGACCATATTATTTGCAATACTCTTTGGCAAATAGCTTAAGTGTATTTCTGCCTAACTCAAATCTAAATTAACCCCTCTTCATTAATCTGTGTATTGCCTTGAGGCTGTGTCTTACCAGGTAGAGTTCTGGCATCTGTCTCCAGTGGGGCTACATGGCTTCTCACTGACTCTGCCTTCTTTTTCTCAGCATTCACTTTAGTTTTCCCCTCCTACCTATATTCTGCCCTGTGCAGGTCTAAGATTTTTTTTTAATTAACCAATGGTATTCACAGCATACAGAGGGGAATCCCATATCATCTCCCCTTTTCTGTTTAAATAAAAAGGAAGGTTTTAACATTAACATAGTAAAATTCCATATAACATAACAGGTAGTAAACTAGAATTACAGTTACAATATTTATATCTATTTTTTCTTTTATCAGAACTAAGGAAAACTATAATTATAACTGTTCTTCAACTCCATCAAAGACTCCAGGATATAATATTATCTAAGTAAACAAAAAGTGCATTGTAAGCAACTTCCAAAGCTCTAGAATTGACAGAGACATCTCGCTAACTGGGCAGTCACGCAAAGGTCTCCTGTACTGTTGTGGCATCGATCTTCAACCTACAGGTACTTAGTATTCAGCAGACTTTTCCATGGAGCAGGAAATTTCAAAGACAGTTCCATCTATATATCTATATTGGCAGTTTGTCATTCACTTTTCTCTGTGTCCTGTCGAATGTCTTGCAGACTCTTTCATGAAGCAGAAACCCTGAAAGACTGTCTGGCCTTCTTTAGGCAGATTCAGCAGTCATTTTTCTGTGGGTCCTGCATGTTCAGTTGATGCAGCATAACATCAAGCAGTCCAGGCAAGAGCAGTTTCTTGCCCAAATGTGTAACCAACCCCATAAGGAGCCTCTCTGATGCCCATCATCCTCTTGAAGTAATTGATGCTGCCAGGAACAGATGTGTCTCATTGTCATGAAAAATCATAAGTTTTTAAAACATTTTGAATGTCATATTCTGTAGTCTTTGAAAGATCTGACGAATATTTATCCATCTGAAATACATCTCTGTACATCTAGAAAATCTAACTGTAAGCTTGACTATTATAGATTGTTATCTATATTTCTTAATTATTCATTATATTTTAAATGAGCTGCACAAACACAATACCTTAATCAAGAGCAGAAATATACATATAATAAAATTGACCTAAAATTTTTATCAATAGACCAAGATCCATACCAATGCAAATCTCTATAGCATATCCCCCTTGATTTGTACAGAAACATTTATAAACAATATTAGGGGATATGGGCATAGTTCTCTCCAAACTGCTTCCTGCTTTTTGTTGGGTGAAGTAATTTCTGGGCATGTTTACAGCGACCTTTCCGGTGGTCTTGGTCCATCAAACCACATAAGTCAGGAAGAATTTCACTAGTTCTCATCCTCTGTGGAAACAAGAGAAGAACCTTTTTTCCAAAGTAACATATCCTTAGACTCAAATTTTGAAGTCAAGAAACCTTTAGAACATATGTGTTGGCTTAGCTTAACCATCACCAAATCAAATGTCTTTTTGCAGTCAAAAAATTCAAAGAAAACAATATACATAATCTAGACTCTGTATTTTCCATCTTTATGTGGCTTATTTTTCTCTATTACCTTTTAATATTTATTTTATTATCTTTACTCCTTTAATCTATGACTGTCTATACTCTGCCTCTTTAAAGACTTTGTTTTATTTTTTTCTAAGCCATTTACTTCTTTCATGACTCTCTATACTCTTTTTCTTCTCTCTTCCAAGCCTATGTACAATTTTAAAACACACTGTGTCTTATGTAGAGATCTTTTATGTCTGAATCTGTCCTTATTGCATATCTGTAATCCTTTTCTGATCAGGATGGCTTCCTAAAATGCTAAGTGCTTCTTAAAAATCTAAGCAGTGACATTGCTAAGGCAAATACAGCCTGCCTGCTTGCTCTGCCCAGTCCAACATAGAGGAGGTCTGTTACCGCTTCTGAGACTGCTGGGTGGGAGCTGTCCTCACCACATCAACTCTGATAAACAGTTGGCCTATGCTGCCACCAAATAACTTGCATGCTTCCCACAAACCCCGTTTAAATGCTTGGCCTCCTGAAAGAGTCACAGTTGGCGCTGGCAGCACAACCCAGAAAGCCTCTGCTTCAGTACCGCTTGGCTTTTTTATGCTAGCACTGAATCAGGAAGACCTCTCTTAAAAGAGCCTTGGCCAGCAAACAGAGGTCATTTGGGAAAAAGTGAGGCTAAACTTTGTTTTTTAGTATATAGAATTCCTTTTCAACTTCTCTAAGGTTTTAAGTGGATTTAGTTGGACACATTGGCACCAATTTGTTCAAAGTTGGTTGCTCCATTGTTGCAAATGAGACTTTTTCCCAGGTAGCCAGTTGTCTCTGTCATTTGTTGCACATTTCGGAAGTTGCTTGATTGCGCTTACTGGTTATTCAAGTAATATTATTTCCCTGCTCTGGTCTTTGATGGGGCTGAAAATTATATAGTTGTAGTTACTTTCCTATCATGACTTAGCCAAGTTATTTATAATGCAAGGCTTAGACTCCTTACGACATGATAATTACTGAAACCTTTATCACATTTCTTGCTTGATATTGTTTATGCTTATTGTTATTCTAATTTTTATACTTGATATTTGTTCTTATTGTATATAATTTGTATTAGGCTTAGAAATCTCTTATTTAAACAAAAGGGGAGTTGCTGTAGAAAATCTTTCAGCCAGTAGCCTTTAAGTTACCTGCCCCCTTGGGTGTGGCCTGTTATACTATAAATGCTGATGTAAAGTGTGCGTTCACCCCACAAACCTTTTTTTTTCTCTTTAGCTTAAACTGTTTGCATTCATCTATCATATGATCATACCAAGCATAATTTATTCTAGCAACTTCTAAGTGAATAAGTTACTTTGGGGTTTTGCTTTTCGTATTTTCAAAATAAATTGTACATATAGCAAAAGTCTTGGATGTGAGAGAACAATGAAAATGGCATCACTGTTCTGAGAATTGATTGCTGTTAATCTATTATCAAGGCAAAGTCAGAATCCTTGACATAATATTACAGACACATAATAGTGATTCTAGAGGTGATAGTAAAAATATAAAAATATAAGTATAAACAGAGGAGTACCATAGGTTCCTTTTTATTAGTGTATGTGTTACAGAGATGATATTAGGAAAACACAGAGTTTGGGGTTCAAATACTGTTGGAGTACACTTTGGAAGTATCTTTGTAATGAGGCCTTTGAGTCCCTTTTGCACATTAGAAAATGGATGTGTATTTATGCACACCTATCCAGGTAATAACTAGCACTTCCTGAGTGTTTACTAATGCAGTAGGTTGTGTAAACATCATTAAACATGACTGACCATCAGCACCTTTGAAATAGATGGACATCTTACGCTTTGTACCACATTTGAGCCATTTTTTCTATATAACATTGTGTTGCTTCTGTTCACTAGAACATGGCAATGGTAATACAACGATGGCAATGTAGTCAGCTTCATTGACTGCACAGTCTACCAGACTCCACATTGCTACTTGACTCGAACTGTTCTAAAGACTCCACTTGTTATATTGAGGAAGGGACTGCCATGCCAGTAGACTTCTGTCATGGAACTGGGTGGTCACTGGGAGGTAAAGGCAGTTTAGGCAACACCCTTGCCTGAAACTACGGTCCTTGCTTTCCTAGCCACTAGGACAGGACTCTGCCAAGACAAAAGTGAGTTTGGAACTTTTCCAGTTGAGGTTCTCAGGAAAACAGACTTGGTGGTCACTTTGTAGTCCACATGAACTATGCCTGTATTCTAAGAGGACTTGTGGTGGAGGAGCAGACCAGAGCTGAGACAGGCTCTCCTAGTAGCCTGACAGAGACCAGGCCTATTTTTGGTTCAGTAAAATGGGACAGAGCTAAACAGATGGTCCTCAGGAAAACCTCAACTTAGGAGCAGCCATCAGGTATGCCATAGCCTTCTGCTGGCTTAGCAGGCCTCCAAGGCTCCTCTGCTGGATCAGCAGGTGCACCCAGTCTCCTTTCCCTACCCTGTTGCTGAAAGGTCCCTAACTACTAGGACCTTGCACCAATCAGTCCCCAGTCTAATCTTTCTTCCACCAGTCAGCCCCAAATGAATCTTGCCTCCCTGAAATTCCTCTAACTCCACTTAAAAGGAGCTTGCAACCTTCTTGGGGGGGTCACCATGTGCCACTCCGAGGTTGAAATTAATAAAGTGCTCTTGTTATAATATACATGGCTGTTGTTCTTTCCTTGGGAACTTCTCTCAGACCTTAACAGATTCCTCATATAAACAAGAAAGTAAGAAGTGCACATTAGTCTCATTCACTAAGTTTGTTGTAACTTTGTGAATAATAGAAAAGAAAAACAAGGTGTTGGATAATTTTTAGGTTTTGTTTGCTTTATTTAGCTTCATCTACCCACACTCTTAGTCAAACATCTACTTCACAGACTTAAGACCTAGAGGCTATACTGTGGAAAGCAAATGATAAGAACTATGCAAAAAAAAGTCTCCAATCTCTTAGAAGGGAGTCAAACCTAACCTAGAATATATCTATGTTCCAGAAACCTCCATAAGCATACGTGGATTTTCTAGAAAAGAGAGGATAGAATTGAGACGAGTGGTGAAGGGTGAATTTTGTTAGTTTTTTGTTTTGTTTTGTTTTGTTTTGTTGTTGTTCTAAAGCATTTAGCTGTAGGTATTCCTTGGCATTTCTGTGCCTTTGAGAACCATATTAGTTTGACTCTTGACTCTGCTACTCATCCTATTACTTTCTGCAAGACCCCAAGAACCAGATAATCTGATTAGATGTCTCCTTTAGAAGGCCTATGCACATCTCTCTAACTTTAATCTTTGAAAATTTCATACATGGGTGTTGGCATTTCCACTCTGAAACTTATTGTTTGTCCTCCCACTCTCAAGTTTATGATACCACTTAGTCTATAATAATTATTAACAAATACAAACATATACACACACATACACATAGACATATCATACTAAGTCTGTGTAGTGATGTTTGTACGTGCATGTGCTTACCACAGACCACCTAGAATTGAATAACCTATTTGGATCTAGTCCCAGAAAAAGACTTTATGGTGACTGGCATCGCGATTGTGTGACTCTTGTTTAGGAAACTGTACTGAGATTTGATGGGTGCAGCATTCCTGTTATGTTGATAAGAACTATCTTGTAGCACTTCCTTATCCTCTATCCCTTACAATCGTTCCATCCTCTCTTCTACAATGTCCTCTTAGCCTTAAGTGCACAGCTGAATCATAGCTGTACCAGTTAGGGCTACAAAACCTGCAGTCATTTTTCTCTGCCTTCTGACTAAACATGAATCTCTAAAATTAGCCTTCACTGCTCACCCCCAGCAATAGGAAGGAAAAAAAGAAGCTTGTTTGATAAACGCTAGAGCTGTGCATATCTGTGAGCTATAGATGAGCATTTCAAATAAAAGTAGAACCCACTGGGGGTAATTATTTTCAATATTTTAATAATTATTATTTTAGTCCCAAACTTAATTCATAAAATTATGATCAGCAACCAACAAAAGATATCCTCTTATTTTGGAAAAAAACAGAGATTTCAGCATCTATTATACCTGGGAAAGAAAAGGAGACTATTGTGATTTATACTAGGTATTCCAGTTTGTGAACAGTAGAAAATATTTAAGAAAAAAGTTTCATCATTTCACCTTTTCACCAACACATAGTCTTCAATGAATCTCTGCCACTAATTTGCTGTTTATACTGCCATTTTAACCAACTAATTTGCTTAATGATTACTATTTATTTATATCTGTTATATCATTTTGTTTAGACTTCTATGTGAGGCTTCTTCCTGGCTCTAGGTTTTGGCAATGGTAACAAACCTGCTGTGAGTTTCCATGGTGAGGCCTTTGTATAGACACATGTTTTTATTTTCATTTGTGAAATAACTAGTAGTGAAGTTGTGAGGTCAATACTAAAAATATGGTTTGCTTTATGATAAACTGCTAAACAATTTTTGGAAAGTTGTATATTGTTTAACAGTCTTGCGACCAATATATGAGTGGTCTAGTTGTTCTGTGTGTTCATCAGAACTCATTACTGTAGCCTTTGATTTTATCAATGCTAATGGCTGTGTAACAGCAGCTGTGTGAGTGGCTATGTCATAGTGTCCATCAGATTACTATGTAATAGTATCTGTGACTGTAGCTATGGAGCAGTATCCATGATAGTCACTATGCAGTATTTATCCTAATTTAAATTTACATTCGATCATAGCTAGTGGTCCTGAGTATCTTCCCATACACCAGTTGGTGACAGATGATTTTTTTTAACGTAAATGTTCTTTAAGATATTTTGTTCAGGCATTTGAGAGATGGCTTAGTGTTTTTGCACACTTGCAGGTGATTTGACAGAGGACCCAGGTTCAATTCCCAGCACTCACATGGCAGTTCACAATGACAGTTACCTCTAGTCCCAAGAGATATAACACCCTTTTTAGGAAAGCACACACTCATAAACATAAAACAAAAATAATTAAAATTTCAATATTTTATTTTAATATTTTGTTCATTTTACAAACATAAATATAGTAGACAACATTAGGGTCATAATCTGCTGGAATCTCCCAGACATAAACTTAACAGCAGAAAATTGGGTTCCAATAGCAAAATAAAACAGGAAACTTTATAGAGCCTTGTCTTAGGGTTTCTAGTCTGCCACAAAACATGATGACCAAAAGGCAAGTTGGGGAGGAAAGGTTTATTTGGCTTACACTTTAGCATTGTTGTTCATCACTGAAGGAATTTAGGACAGGAACTCAAACAGGGCAGAACTCTGGAGGCAGGAGCAGATAGAGAGGCCTTGGAGGGGCACTGCGTTCTGGTTTGCTTCCCTTGGCTTGCTTAGTCCATCTTCTTACAGAACCCAGAATAACCTGCTGAGGGATGGCATTACTCATCATGGACTAGACCATCCCTCAATGATCATTAAATAAGGAAATTCCTTAGAGCTGGACCTCATCAAGACATTTCCTCAGCTGAGACTCCTTCTGATCACACAAAACCAGCCAATGCAAGCAGAATGTTCTGAGCCTAAAGCACAGACCTATTTGGGGAATGAGGATAGGTATAGCTGAGAACAGAACCAAAGCTTAAGACAAATGACCTTGGAAAAGGCATCCTGATTTTCCATTCGCAGCTATATTAAAGAATAATAAGAAAAAGAGAGGTTGGGACTAAATACCGAGCATGTCATTAGAAGCTGCACTGGCATGTGGTGGGGTAGGAACCTTCCTTGGCACGCCACTGCAACAGAAGCAAGAAGCTCCCTTCAAAAGAACCTTATAGAGCTGGTGTCTTGGTAAACCACAATAGAAATTTACCTTGCCTACCATGCATATTCTGAGAACTCAGGACAAATTTCATGGGTTCTGAAAACTCAGAAGCTGAAAAACTCTCATGAGTGTGGATGAAACTTCTTATTACAACCATGTGATTTTAGACATGGTTGAAATCTGATTAAAGTCCTTGTCTGTAGCAAAATATAGACCTGGGTCATGAAGCTATTCATCTTTGGAAAGAAATGGTAAGGGGTATAACCAGTATTTGCATTCTGACTAATCAAAGATTCCCCAGGGTGTTACTGGAGTATGGGAGCCCATGACAAAATCATTAGACACTAGACTTGAACCAGTACTTTGGTGAGAGACAATATTCAGTATCTCCATTACCACTTGACTTTTCCATTAATTTAAGGCTTAGTGTGCAATGATCAATCTGTCTTGAACTACTCTATTGTTACTCCCTTTCCCCATTTTTCTTTTTTGTGTTCTCTCTTTTCCTTATGAAAGGCTGTCCCCCACACCAGTCTTGTCTAGAGTTGGAGGTCTCCCTGCCTCATCTTCCAGGGAGCTGGACTTAATTTGTCTGATTGCATTTTGCTACCACTTTCCCTTTTTATTCTACCTAGTCCCTCCTGTTCAGGCTCAGGGAATTATGCAGAAGAGGAGGTGGAGTGTCAGAGCCAGAGAGATTGAAGGAAACATAAGAATCATGGTCTTCTAAACATAGCAGGAATGGCACACATATAAACTCACAAGAGACCAAAGCAGCATGCACAGGGATGGCATGAGTCTGTACCAGATGGGATCCCTAGAGCTGAAAGGAGAAGTGAACTCACACCCATCTCTAACTCAGTAGCTGCCTACAACTGATAGCCACTTGCACATAAAAACTAATTTCCTACAGCAGAGTCTCACTGGGGATACAAACCACTTTTAAAAGTTGGTCTCATGTTCATCAGTAAAGGGCCAATATAACATGAACTCAACAACATCCTTGGGGATTATTTGTCTCATAATGTTAAAGTATTTTTTAACCTTATAGGTCTTCCATTTTTATGATATACTTGTGTGTATGAATATGTGTAGGTGTGGGTTTATATGTGTCCCTCATATATTTTCTTTGGGTCATTTTTTTGTTTGTTTTTTGACCTATTCTGATTTATTGGTTGCTTTATATTATCTTATTTTATTTTATTATCATTCCTTAGATGCCTGTTTTCTAAGGAGAAAAAGAAAGGGTGTGCACCTGGAAAGGAGGGAAGGTGGGACTAAAGAGAAGAGTAGGGGTGAGGGGAACCATATTCAAAACGTATTTATGAAAAGATACTTTTTCAGTAAAGAAAAAAATAAGAAATTGCCAAGTGCTTTAAATTTGCATTTCATGATGGCTTAGGATGTCGAACATCATTTTCAGGTTTCTCAACATTTTTTGTTTTGTCTTTTGAGAACTGTATAATTCTATATCCTCATTTAATTATGTCGTTTGTTTTTCTTGATGTTTATCTTCTTTAGTTCTCTGTGTATTTTAGATACTAACCCTCTATCAGATGCATAACTGACAAAGGATTTTTTTTCTATTCTGTAGACTTCCTCTTTGTTCAAATGACAGTGTCTGTAACTCTACTAATGAATTCTAGCTTCACATGGTTCCATTTATTCTTGGATCTATTTGCACTCGTGTGCATACAGCCATTTGTTGACCAGTGCCACTTGTTGAATATACTGTCTTTTCTCCAATGAATACTATTTTTTTGCTTCTTCATCAAAATCAAATGTCCAAGGTGTGTGGAATTATTTCCAGGTTTTTAATTCTATTCAGTTGACCAATGTATCTGTTTTTATGACAAACAGTGTGGGTTTATTACTATAGCTCTGTAGTAGAAATAGAAATTTAGGATGGTGATTGTTGTAGAATATTATTTTAAGGTGTGTTAGGGCCTAACAACAGGTGCTGTCAGAGGTCCTGATCATGCTTAGCCAATGATGGACCACCACACAATGTCAATGGATGGGAATGCCTGGGTAGGAATAATTTCATTCCCTGATGTTAAATAAATGAGTCTGCCCTATCCCTTTTACCAGACTCCTGGCGTCTGTGCTCATTGATGTTATGAGCCTTCTCACGCCCTCCCTCGAGGAAGACATTAGGGCCCAGCTATGAGTGACATATCCAGCACTTCTCTTATTATTTAAAATTGCTTTAGCTACCCTAATATTTTTATAGTTCCATAGGAAGTTTACAATATTTTTTCAATTTCTGTGAATGGTTGTGATGGGATTTCAATGGGGATCATAATGGAGATTGTTTTGGGAAAAGTGGTGATATTCCCAATATTAATTCTACAAATATATGAGCATGGAGGCCTTTCCAAGTTCTGATAGCATCTTCAATTTATTTCTTCAATGTCTAAAAGATTTTATTTTTCAAATATTTTACTTGCTTGGTTAGAGTTATTTCAAGCTATTTTTAGAAGCTATTTGAAAAGTATTGTTAAAGGTATTGTTTCCTTATATGCGAAATTACCTGTATATGAAAGTATTATTTCCACATTCA
>PVIU01033655.1:0-12183 GCA_004026605.1 Ondatra zibethicus
CCATCTTACAAACCACAATCCCAGAGAATTGAGACAACAATACGGACACTAAGAGAGACTTACATAGATATAATCTACGTGGGAAGTAGAAAGTATAAAAAGACAAGATCTCCTGAATAAATTGGGAGCATGGGGACCTTGGGGGAGGGTTGAGGGAGGGAGGGATGTGGCAGGGAGGGGAGCAGAGAAAAATAAAAAAAATTAAAAAAATAAAGAAATATCAAAAAAAAAAAAAGAAATTGTGAAAGCATCAATAAGGCCTGCACAGATTCAAACTGGACAAAACTGTTGTCTGAGGTTTCTGTCCTGCCTGGTCCCACAGCCATTCAGTCCCAAAGAAACACACAGAGGCCTACATTAATCATAAACTGGTTGGCCTATTAGCTCAGGCTTCTTATTAAATCTTATATCTTACATCAACCCATAATAATTCTTGTCTGTGTTAGCCACGTGGCTTGGTACCTTTTAACAACGAGGCAGTCTCATCTTGCTTCCTCTGCATCTGGTTGATGCCTGCAGACTGAGCCTTTCCTCTTCCCAGAATTTTCCTGTTCTCATCGCCCCACCTACACTTCCTGCCTGGCTATTGGTCAATCAGTGTTTTATTAAAACAATACAAGTGACAGGATACAGCACCATTGTCCCACAGCACAAAACTTCAGCACTGAGAAAGGGAAGTGCACACAAAGTTCCACTCCTACCCAGTAAGCTTTTTGCTATTGATAGCTGCTCTGAGAGGTAAAATCAGTTTTATCAACTGCACTCCAAATCAGATCTCATGCTCAGGAGTAGTTGACCAACAACACACGTTTGGTGTGTGTGTGTGTGTGTACTTTTTTAATATTTGTTTTGTTTAAGAGAGAAAAAGAGGGCTGAAGTGATGGCTCGGTGACTAAAAGCACTGCCTGCTCTCCCAAAGGTCCTGAGTTCAATTCCCAACAACCACATGGTGGCTCACAACCATCTGTAATACATGCATACAGGCAGAACACTGTATACTTAATAAATAAATAAATCTTTTAAAGAGAGAGAGAGAGAGAACACACTTTAGTGGGTGGGGTGTGGGAAGAGAGCTGAGAGGAGTTGGAGGAACGAAAAGAATATGATCAAAATATATTGCATGATAAGCTTCCTAGCAATAGGGAGTATGTAGCCTGAACTAGCCATCCCCTGTGACCAGACAAGACTTCCAGTGGAGGGATCAGGACACTAACCCAGCCACATAACTCTTGACCTACCTATAGTCTGTCCTGCCTATGGGATGTGTTGGCATTGGTACCTAGCTCAATTGACATCAGAGAGGCTTCATCAAGCAACTGGTGGAAACAGATGAAGAGACCCACAGCCAAACATTAGTTGGAGGTTGGGGAATCCTGCTGAAGACAAGAAGGAAGAATTGTTTGAGCCAGGAGGGTCAAGGACACTAGGAGAAAACCCACAGAATCAACTACCCTGGCTTCATAGGGGCTCACAGAGACTGAACCAACAACCAGGGAGCCTGCATGGGACTGACCTAGGCCCTCTGCATATATGTTACAGTTGTGCAGCTTGGTCTTCTTGTGGGACTCCTAATTGTCTGAACAGGGGCTGTCTCTAACTCTTATGCTAACTTTTGAGACCCTACTCCTCATACTGGGTCACCTTGCCCTTTTCTGTATTAAACAAGGGGAGGTGCTTAGTCTTACTGTAACTTGATATACCATGTTTTGCTGATATCCATGGGAGGTCTGCCCTTTTCTGAATAGAAACAATAGAAACAGAGGAGCAGTGGATGAGGGGGCAGAAGGGAGGTAGGAGAGGGACTGGGAGGAGAAAAGGGAGGGGAAACTGCAGTCTGATGTAACAATTTTAAAATGGAACATTTTAAATTTAATTTAAATTTAATTAATTTTAAATTTAATTATTAATTAAAAAATAACAGATTTATAAAGATATATTTTACATACCACACAAGCAACCCATTTGAAGTATATAATTTGTCAAGCATGCTAGAAAGCACCTATAATCCTTACATTTGGGAGGTTTCAAGTTCAAGGCCAGCCTCAACTTCATAGGGAGACCCTGTCTCCAAAAAAAATGTAAGATTGTTTACATTATTATAGGTACAGTCTTTTTTAAATTTTTATTTTTAATTTTTAAAAAATTATATGTATGCTAGGCTGGAAATATTGCTCAGTGATTAAGTGCAGTTACTGATCTTGTAGAAGACCCAGGTTCCATCTCCAGGACCTGCATGATGCTGCATAACCTCCTGTCACTCCAGGGAATCCAATGCCCTTTCTGACCTCCATGGGCTCCTGCACACATGTGATACACATACACACACTAAGGCACACACGAACACATTAAGTAAATGTGTGCTTCTCTGTGTGTGCCACATATGCGCAGAGGGCAGAGAGAGCATCTTGAAGCTGGAGCTGTAGATGGCTGTAAGATGATGGAGCTGGAAGAACAATAAGTGGTTTCTGGCCCCCATGGCCACTCATTTGCAAGTAACATTTTTATTTAACACTTTGGTGACTCATACACATTTATAAGAAAAAATACAGGGGCCAGGTGTGGCGGCACGCACCTTTAATCCCAACACTCAGGAGGCAGAGACAGGCAGATCTCTGAGTTCAAGGCCAGTTTGGTCTACTTAGTGAGTTCCAGGACAACCAGGCTACACATTGAGACCTTGTGTCAAAAAAGAAAGATAAAGAAGGAAGGTAGGAGGGAAGGAAGGAAAGAAGGAAGAAAGGAAATAGCACGAGGACTGAGGTAGTAGCTCAGTTGGTAAAGGCCTTGCAAGCATGAGAACCTGAGTTTGATCCCCAGCATGTACATATAAAGCTAGGCATGGTGGCTAACTAGCATTTATTATTCCAGGGTTGTAGAGCTAAAGACAGTCAGATCTCTGGGGGGCTCACTGGCAAGTTGCCTAGTCTAATCTACAAGCCTTAGGTCCCGGTGAGATACTAAATCTCAAAACACAAGGTGGGTCTGCGGCTCAGGTCCTTTCACATGCTCCAGCAGATCAAAGCTGGGGTGGATGTTGGAGCCGGCCGAGTCATAACCCTGGATGTGGGCCTGAGCAGCTGTAGAGCTGGTCTGCCAGCCAGTTCTCCCCTATCCTCACCACCAGGGTGAGCTTTCCTGCACTGCCCGAGCTAATTCACCTTTTACAGTAACGAACAAGGGGCGGGGCTGGTTCTCCTGCTTTCTCGCCCCCAGGGTGAGCTCTCTCACACCTACACCCTTAGGGCCAACTCTACTGTGCTGCCCAAGCAAGGTGCAGAGGCCATTCTTCCAAGTGCTGCAGCTGACAGAGGGGTTTACCACGTGACTCAGTGTGTCACACTGCAGCTTCCATGACAAGATTTTTCATTTTTCCTCCTTTTCTCCTTTTTTTCTCTTAAATTTTGTTTTATTTGGGGGGAGTGAAGGGGAGGAGGGCAAAAGCAAAGAGATGAGGAAATGAATGGGATCAAGATACATGATGTAAAAGACACATAGAATAAATAATTTAAAAAACCAACAAGGTGAGTAGCTCCTGAGGAACATCACAAGAGGTTGACTTTTAGGCTCCACCAGCATATGAATACACATACACACACACACACACACACACACACACACACACACGTGCACCTGCACACAGGAATGTGCACACACATCTACACATACAAAGAATACATAAATTTCTATTACAGTTTCCAAGTGTCTCTAATAATAACACTTTGCAAAACTATAGTACACGTCTGCAGCTCCTTCAGGGTGTTTCAATCCCTCCAAGCTCTCTCTCTTTCACTATGCCCTTCTCCTCCAATAAATACAAGTAAAGCCAAGGAAATCAGTGAACGCCAGCAGGGTGTGAGATGGGGGAGGGGAAGATGGTTCAGTGGATAAAGGCACTTACAGTGCAAGCCTGGCCACTTGACATCTGAATTTGACCCCTGAGCCCATGTAAAGGTAGAAAAGGAGAACCAACTCCACAAGGTTGTCCTCTGACCTCTATAGGTGTGCCATGATGGTACACCCCTCATACACAACACACACACACACACACACACACACACACACATATATACCCTGCTTGCTTTCTCTGATTTCTTTGGTTTTCCTTGTATCTGTTGGAGGAAGGGAACATAGTGAAAGTGTGGGCCTGGAGTGGTTGGAGCATGCTGAAGGAGCTGCAGAAATAGGGACCACAGGCCCAGCATAACTCTTCCATCTTGAAGATGTTCCTGGAGTCTTGAACTGCGCTTAAGCACATACCACCCGCCCCCCTTTCAGTTGAAGTGTGAAGCTCAGTTCTCCAGAAATCAGACGCCAACATTTGTCACCACAAGACATCTGGCATTTGGGGACTCCACCCATGTCAGGCCCCATTCTCTAGAGGGGACGCCTCGGAGGTAAGAAATCATTAATTATAGCAGAGCCCAACCATAGAGTATGGAACATTCCAGAAACCATCCACGCACCGAGCGGAGGTTGTCTTTGGGGGAAGCAAACCCACTGTAGTAGCCAAGGAGCCTCAGGAAAGCCAAAGGCTCTTGCTTTGTGCTTTGAGTGGTTGCGCTGGGGGAGGACACACTCCAGCAGCCTGAACAGGGCTCATTTGCCCTTAGTCTTTTATTCACTGAAACCTAGAGAAAGGTGTGCACCTGTGGCCCCGGCTGCTGTGAGACAGGAAGATCACGTGAGCTTGGGAGTTCAAGGCCAGGGCTGCAACACAACAAAATCCTGCCTCAAAAAAGAGAAACAAACCTGATGAGTTCTGCTGCTTCAATTGTTCTTCATCAGAACGAGCTATTTCTTATAATATCTGTACTTTACCACAATGCTAGAGCAGAGTCATATACAGAGAACATGCCTCAAAAAGTTTCCTAAGGCAGAGGCAGAGGGCTTGCTAGGATTACTAGTTAGGGTTACTATTGCTGTGATGAAACACCATGATAAAAAAAAAAGCCTGGGGAGGAAAGGGTTTATTGGGCTTAGAGTTCCAGACCATAGTCCATCATTGGAGGAAGTCAGAATAGGAACTCAAACAGGGCAGGAACCTGGAAGTAGGAACTGATGCAGAGCCCATGGAGGGGTGCTGCTTACTGGCTTGCTCTGTCTGCTTTCTTATAGAACCTAGGACCACCAACACAGGGATGGCACCACCCACCATGGGCTGACCTTTCGTCCATTAATCACTAATTAAGAAGATGCTTTACAGGTTTGTCTACAGCCTGATCTTATGGAGGCATTTTCTCAGTTTCTCCTTTTTCATGCCAAGTTGACATAAAACTAGCCACCACGGTGATATTGTAAGGGCTTCTTGGAGTTAGGCTACATACAAGAAATCCCATGCTGGGAGCTAAAATGTTTCTTAGGTCAGGAGAAAGACTCATCTGCAGTTCCACGAGGGAACCAACAGCTAAGCTTCCATATGGATACTCCTGAAAGATGGATACATCTTTCATCCCGATTGTTCCATCTTCTCCGTAAGTAGGAACGCTGCTGAGGGAAAGGCAGAGACCAGTGGAGCATTTCTCACTCCACAGATTTGTTCAGAACTGTCAACAAGGCCATTTGCTCGCTCTCATCTATGCTATAACATTTTCTCGTAATGTGGGTGAGCAGATGGACCCAGGGCCAGGCCCTGGCAGAGCTCAGGTAACAGTGCTCCACATGACTGCTTCAGCATGGACAGTCTGGTGCCTTACTCAAGACTCTCACTCAAAGAGATGATCTAGGCCCCTGCCCTAGCACTGTTCCAACTGACTACAATGATTAGCATGACTAATGCTGGCAATCCATTCTCATTGACAAGAACCAGTGCTTGTTCATTTATATAATAGAGCCTGATAGGCTAGCTACACAGGTCAAGGTGCCTGCTGCCAAGCATGACTACCTGGCTTCAACCTCCAGAACCCACCTGGTGGAAAGAAAGAACCAACTCCTTCAAGATGTCATCTGACTTCCACATGCTCATGCTTGCTCCTGCTTGCTCCACTAAGTAAATAAAATGCCATAATAATGGCCTTTAAGAGAAAATTTTATACAATTAATAGGCATTTAAATGAGATTTGTGTGCATGTGTGTGTGTGTGTGTGTATATGTATGTATGTATTTATTGTGTGTGTTCATTGCTCTTGCAGGTCAAAGAAGGAAAGCAGATACCCTGGATCTGGTGTTGTGAGCTGCCCAATGAGGATGCTGGGAACTGACTCCAGGTACAGAAGAGTAGCAAATCCTCTTAACCGTTGTGCCATCTCTCCAGCGCCTAAAATAGTTTGTCACTGAAATTAGTGACATACAAAATATGTGGACTGATTTGAATAGTTTTAGTTGACTAAAGTATAAAGATCCCAGAGTTCCTTTAGAACTGATACTCTTCTCCTCCTTTCTCCATTATTTTCTTTCTTTCACAATCTTTCTTTCTTTTTAAAGACAGGTGTTCACTTCAAAGCTCTGGCTTACCTGGAGCTTACTACATAGACTGGGCTGGCCTCAAACTCACAGAGATCCACCTGCCTCTGCCTCCTGAATGCTGGGATTAAAAGCATGCACCACTACCCAGCTAGAGATGGAACCCTTTGATTGGTGTTTTAACTCAATGGCAGAGCACCACTTGGTACACATGTGACCCTGAGTTTCATCCACAGCTTCCAAAAAAATAATAAATAGAGGGAGAAAGGGGAAAGGAAGGAAGGAAGGAAGGAAGGAAGGAAGGAAGGAAGGAAGGAAGGAAGGAAGGGGCAAAAAAATGAATCCTATATTTTCAAATAGGATGCAAGAAGTTCACAAAAGGAAGGCCTCTGAAGTGGCACACTATGATTTAAGACTAGGTGTCCTGGGCTTTCGTGTGACCTTTTGGCAAACCTCAGTTTCCTCATCTATACAATGGTGTCAAATAAGACAGGACTGAATGGTACAGGGTGGGTCTATATAATCTAGGACAGTGGCTGCCACACAGAAGATAATTTGTGAGCTGCAGACATAGTTCAGTTGGTGGAGCAGGTGCCTGGTATGAAGGAAGCTTTGGATTTGATCGCCAACATCATATAAACCAGACTCAGAGGGCACACACCTGTAATCCCAACAATGGGGAGGCAGAGAAAGCAGGACCTATATGGAGTTCAAGGTCATCCTTTAGCTAGCTTTCTGTGGGAAGTCAGCACAGTACTCATGATGGGTCATGAACTAGTCATATAATACATGTGACTGAACACTCTCCTGATAAGACAAGTATCATTATCACCAGTCTAGTTGGGCTAAGAGAGCAAGCATAGAACATGTGGAATCTTCATGAGTTCACCTCACAATACACTCAAAAATAACCACTCTCAATAAAGGTGAGCTCAATATTCATCCAATTCCCACAATGAGATCCATAAGAGACCACTGTGTGGGGCAACACAGTTGTATTAGTCCCTTGGAACTCTTTCTCGCTTTTTCTTAATCTACATTCTTTTTACTCACTGTGATCTCTTGTTCTTCTTGGGTGTGAAGCAATGAACTCACAAAACAGTTCCAGGGAGATATTGGTAGCCATGACCATTTGGTACCATAGCTCCCTGGGTTAAGCTCACCAAAAGCTGAGAAAGGCTCTGTTACTCTCAAACAAACCATGTCAGTCCTTGGCTACACAGTAGAGCCAGCCTGGGTTACATGAGATCCTATCTCAAAAGAAAAAAGATACTTCATAGATGAGATATACACATAAGATTCCTAACACCAGGATCAAGGTAAGCAAGTTCTCCTTGATCTTTGTGTGTGTGTGAGTGTGTGTGTGTGTGTGTGTGTGTGAGTGTGTGTGTGTGTGTGTGTGTGTGTGTGTGTGTGTGTGTGTGTGTGTGTGTGTGTGTGGTGCTTGGGATTGAACCCAGGGCCCTGCTCAGTGTCTTTCTCTGTCACGAAAAGGGGAACTCAGTAGCTAATAGATGTTCATTGGCCTCACCAGAGGGGAGTCTCACAGTATAATAGATATTCCAGAAGGAAAAAGAAGCCAAGTGAGGAGTACACTTGCAGTTCTAGCAGCACTCCAGAGGTGAGGCAGGAGCATGGGAAGCTCAAGAGCAGCCTGGGCTTCATTGCAAGAGCATCTTTCATAAATGCAAAACTAGAAACAATACAAAGACAGAGAGATGTCCTATTCCTGCAGCTTTCTGTCCTTTTGCCCTGGATCTTGGTCCCCAAACACAGAGAGTGATTACACAGTAATGACTCAGAACTCTGCAGCTGACTGAAATCCATCAATCCCTAGCACTATTCCCCAAGGAAAGTCTTCTTGAGGCAGACAGAATTCTACCCTAGGCTACAGAGCCTGATATCTCTTGCAATTTGGATGATGTTCAGGAATTGGATGAAATAAAATATATCATTACACTCCCTATAATTTGTGCTGCTGTATTGTGGCAAGTAATGGATGAATTCCCACATGCTGAGACATGTCTTTGGATGACCACTCAGTTGCAGTGGAGAAGGACCATAATATAGGCAGGAAAGCCAATAAAGAAGTTCCTGCAAGGTGGGCATGTTGGTACATGCCTTTAATCCCAGCACTTTGGAGGCAGAGGCAGGCGGATCACTGAGTATAAGGCCAGCTTGGTCTACAGAGCAAGCTCCAAGACAGCCAGGGCTAAACAGAGAAACCCCACGCTTCACCTGCACTGGAGAGATGACTCAGCAGTTAAGAGTACTTGCTGTTCTTCCAAAGGACTTGAGTTCAGTTCCCAGCATCCACATGGTAGCTCACAACCATCTGTAACTCCAGTTCTAAGGGATCCAGTACCCATTTCTGACTTCTTCAGGCACAAGGCACACACACATGGTGCACATATATACATGCAGGCAAAATATTCATACACATAAGGTAAAATAAATAAACCTTGAAAAGAATTAAAAGAGACTCCTACAGCTGGACATGGTAGCGAATGCCTTCCGGGCATCAGGAGGCTGTGGCAAGAGGATCACAAGTTTTGAGGTCAACCTTCACTACATAGCAAGATTTCTGTCTCAGAAAAAAGAAACTCCTGCATTTATCAGTAAAGAAAGTGCATGGTAGGTTGAAGGTATGGCAGAAAAGGGGGATGATGGAGAAAATGAGCTAAGGAGAAGGGAAGAAACCATCCACCACAGAAAAAGAGACATTTGCTGATGGAGAGGAAGAGGCGACACTGAGGTGCAAAGGAAGGGTAAAGGCTCACTTGTTTGTGAGAGGGATTGTGTTGAAAGGAGCCTGAGCGATTCCAACTCCATATTCTCAACACTGTCATCAAAACAGCAGCTAGCTCATCTCCCAAACAAGGAAAGGACGGTGGCAGCATAGTTAGGCATGTGTAGTGGGATTTATATCATGGCTTCATTGTGGCTCCATCCCATTTGGTCATGGGATTTCCTAGGAAAACAAACATAGGGTGTGGTGTACTCAGAATACCTGACAAGAGAGTGCCTTCTACTGAGAAACCTATGTGTGAGGGAGGATTAGGGAGAAACCAGAGACAAAAGGACAGACCACACTTTCAAGAAGTGTGTCAGAAGCCTGGCATGGTGCATGCCTTTAATGCCAGCATTCGGAAAGCAGAATTAGGAGGATTGCTCATTTCAGGCCAACCTGAGCTAAGTAGAGAGCTCCTGTCTCAGCAAACAAAACTCCCACTTCCTTATCTTGAGCAATTATGGGAATGAAAAAGAATCAAAGGACTCTGTCCACAGTAAAACCATGGGGCTAGAAAGAAGTAGCTGGAGAGATGGCTCAGCAATTAAGAGCACTGGCTAATCCTCCAGAGGCCTAGGTTCAATTCCTAGCACCTGCATGGTGTCTTATAACCATCTGGAACTCCAGTCCCAGCTGACCCAACACTCTCTTCTGGCTTTTACAGTGTTTATTATTGACTCACTGTGAAATTGCCAGATCATGTATGTAGCTTATATGGTCCATGTATTATATTTTATCATGTATTATATTTTAGCCTTACAATCACCTGTGAGCTAACTTGAAATATTGTTTCAATTTTCCAGCCAAAGAGATAGAATTGGAAAGATTCAGGGATTTGCCTAAGGTCACACAGCTGATGAGAGATAGATCCACACTGAGATCTGTCCAGCATCTCTTTGTTTTGGATTTTGAGACAGGGTCTCACTCTGTAGTCAGGCTGGCTTTGGACTCTTGAGTCTCCTACCTTTGGCTTCGTGTGCTAGGATTACAGACATGCACCACTGCACCTGGCCTGATTTCTTCATTGTCGTGGTTATTGTTGTTATTGTTGTTTGAGCTGGGGTAGGTCTCTCTGTGTTGCCCAGGCTAGTCTCAAATTCCTGGGCTCTAGAGATTACCTCCTACCCCTGCCTCCCAAGTAGCCAAGCCTACAAGCATGCCACATCCAGTACTTCTCAAGCCTTTATCTGATACATAATGCCTTCTACAAATTTTCTCGTGGACTCCAAGGGAGCCTGAGGTATACCAATTATGGTATCTGATTCCAAGACTGTCACTCCTCTGGATGGCCAAGCTCCAAACCCTTGCTGGAGGGCAAGTTATCCCACCCCTAGTAAGCAGCCAGCTGGCCCCACTTAATGGTTTAAGAAGCTGAGCAATTTCCGCTTGGGTTTTCTCTCTTTTTTTTTTTCTTTCCTTTTTCAGGTCGAGGTCAGTAGGTTATATACCCTCTGCTTTGGAAATCTTGAGAAGATGAAGCTTTTTGTATCTGCAGAAGATTTGATCTCTGTCACATCAAGACAACCCTTCAGTGTTGGCCCCACCCTAGCATCATGTGAACCATGCTTACCTCCCAAGTGCCCAACCTTCCCATACTCCGTGCTCTGTTCAGGCGAAAGTCGCAGTTTTACAAATAGCTTCATGGTCAAGGTTTTGTATTACATAACCCCTTGGGTAAACTATGAGAGTACAAACTTTAGCTTTAAACACAGCCGTTTTATGGGCAGCCAAGTCGTGACACTGTCATCTCATCTCATACCAGGCTGACCTCATCCTCCACTGTGGGTCTCAGATGCTAATCAAGAAAGGCCTGGGCTTGGGGAGGTCCAGACAGTCAAGAGCCAGTGAAGTTAACGCCCTGCAAGGACAGTTTTATATTCCCTTCTTGGGGTGATGGGGAAGACCAGGGAGCTGAGGAAATGTATCCCTCAGAACTCTGCTATGGAGATTTGGAGCAACAGTGTGCCTATAGGTGCTGGTTTGGGTAACATTCTGATGATATGTCCAGCAATATGTCCTGTTGACCTAAGGCCACCTATCACTACTGACGGGTTTATTCTCCATCTTTACAAAACCCAGATTCCGGGTGTGTTTATCAAGTTTCTCTCAGTACAACAAAATTCTGCAATAATTAACTTGCAAAAAGAAAATGACTATTTTGGCTCACTGTTTGAGGGCTTCCAGTCCATGACCAGGCAGACCTATGGCTCTTTGGTCTTTGGTATGGGTCCCAGATGGCAATGACATGAAGCACAGCATGGCGATGTGAAACATCTCATCAAGAGTCAAAATCAGGGCTGGCAAGATGGCTCAGCAGATAAGAACTCCTGCTGCCAAGCCTGATGGCCCAGTTTTTATCCCTGGGACCCACATTGTCTTAGGGCCACTGTTGTGATGAAACACCATGATCAAAGCAACTTGGGGAGGAAAGGCTTACACTTCCACAGCACTGTCCATCACTGGAAGAAGTCAGGACAGGAACTCAAACAGGGAAGGAACCTGGAGGTAGGAGCCCATGCAGAGGCCATGGAGGGTGCTGCTTACTGGATCGCTCCACATGACTTGCTCAGCCTGCTCTCTTTTTTTTTATTTATTTTTTTTATTTTTTATTTTTCTCTGCTCCCCTCCCTGCCACACCCCTCCCTCCCTCAACCCTCCCCCAAGGTCCCCATGCTCCCAATTTATTCAGGAGATCTTGTCTTTTTATACTTTCTACTTCCCACGTAGATTATATCTATGTAAGTCTCTCTTAGTGTCCGTATCATTGTCTAGGTTCTCGGGATTGTGGTTTGTAGGCTGGTTTTCTTTGCTTTATGTTTAAAAACCACCTATGAGTGAGTACATGTGATAATTGTCGTTCTGTGTCTGGGTTACTTCACTCAAAATAATGCTTTCTAGTTCCATCCATTTTCCTGCAAAATTTAGGCTGTCGTTATTTTTTTCTGCTGTGTAGTACTCCATTGTGTAAATGTACCACATTTTTTTTTATCCAT
>PVIU01033656.1:0-12169 GCA_004026605.1 Ondatra zibethicus
CTGATGATTCTTTGACATGAGTGAAAGAATTAAAAAATAAAAGAAATAAAGTCAAAGTTAGGTACCCTCCTAGTCAGTCAAGGACCAAAAGATAAAGGGGAGCAACAGATGGGCACCATGACCCATGACTCACCAGCTAGCCCACCTGGGATAGCCAAAATAGGAGTGATAAAGAAGGGCAGTAAGACCCTGCCAAACAGTGTCCTCGTCATGTCTGTTTTTGTGAAATCCAAAGTGAAACAAATCACTGCGCCCCAAAATAACCCTATGCTCTATATGAATTAACCAATGAAATACTTGTTGCTGGGTACCCTAAAGCTGCCTGCCCCAAAATCCTATATAAACTGCTTTGTCCTCTGAGCCCGGCATGCTCAGCAACCCGATTGCTGCAGCATCCGCAGGCCTGTGTAACCAACTAATAAACGCCTCTTGCTTGTGCAGCCGAAGTCGACTGGAGTCTTCTCTTGGTGGGGAGCGTCTGCTGGAGGGTCTCCCCTTACCGGGGATCTCTTCAATATTAACTCATGACTTCATGCTCCTCTAGGATTACAAACCCCAGCTTTTACCCTCCACAGTCACAAACTGCCATCTCTACCCATAAATGTCATCATCTGTTTGTTTCAACACAAGGCTTGCTATAAAGCCCAGGCTGTCTTAGAGAACTTTCTATGCTAGCCTCAGACCTGAAATCTTCCTTTTTGAGTGCTAAAATTACAAACTTGAACTCTATACCCAGCTTGTGTTAAACAATTTTGTCTAACTTCCAGACTAAGTACACGGAGCACATTATAGGTAGACTAAACTAAGCTATAATATTTGGTAGGTTATGTGTTTTGAATGTATGTTATGTTTTGTTTTTATTAAACTCAAGATCCTCCTACCTTGGCCTCTTGAATGCTGGGTGATGTACAGTACACCATACCCAGCTTATTTATTTTTCACTTAAGTTATTTTCAACTTAGGATACATACATATAATATTTTATACATCTATAATAATGTAATGCTATCATTAAGTTAAAAAGCATCTTTATGAAAAAAATAAAATCACCAACTTTTTTTTTTTTTACCTGAGAATTCCCTGATTAAATTCTTCTTCTTTTTTGTGGGGGAGGGGATGGTTAGGACAGGGTTTCTGTGTAAGAGAGACCAGGCTGGCCTACAACTCAGAGATGTGCCTATCTCTGCCTCCCAAGTGTTGGGACTAAAGGTATGCACCAATACATGGCTAAGTTAGTTCATTTTAAATTGAAGGAGAGAAATACAATCATTCTACCACGTTTAAACATTTGTATGAAGAAAAGGTATCTAAAACCTGAATGGATCCTGTAATTCAGCAAAAAGATAAACCAAAATCGAAAACAAGCAGGGAGAGAATTAAACATGGACAGAAGGCACACTTACAAAACCACTAAAAAGGAAGGTGGTTGCTGGTTTTTGATCATTGTAGATTTTGTGGTAGTATTGATTCTATGAATGAGTATCTGTACTGAATCAATGAAATGTTATCCTAAAATATGAAAACAGTCGCTTCTGTGAAAGTAAACAAAACTGCTACCTTTGGCCATTTGGGATTGAGGAGTCGGGCTTTGATTGCATCATCCAATGCCTTGTGGTACTGCTGGGTTTTCATGTAGGCTGCAGATCTATTGCTATATAAAATGCAGTTCTGAGGGTCAACTGCCAGGGCTTCATTATACAAAACAATAGCTGTGTGGAAGTCTCCAGCATGACAGGCCTGGTTACTCTGACGGACTTTCTCAACAAATTCAGCTTTGCTCAGTGCTGGTTCATCAGGACTTCTCTGGACAACAGTCTTAGCACCAAAGAGAGGAATCTACAAACAAAGAAACTGTCATAAGTTCAAACAGTCCACACAGATTCCTGGGGCCTGAAGCTGATGGAGGTATCCACCTTGATCTCTCTTCACTTTATTCACTGAGGCAAGTGTTATCATTTATAACACTATACATGACAACAGCAAGGTCTCTTTCTGAATCTGGAGTAAACCAATTCTGCTTCTCTAAGTTGACTTTTGTCCTTCTGAACAATAAGCTTTCCTTGAAACAGCTAACAGTTCCTTAACAGGACACATACAGGAGGGGGAATATAGCTCAATGGATAACGCACTTGCCATGGAAGCAGGAAGCCTGGAGTTTGGATTTCTAAAACCCATGTAAACTTCGGCAGGTGAAGTAGCCACCAGTAATCTTCATATTCAAGAGGCAGAGACAGGATCCCCACAGCAATATGGCTAAATACAGAAGCAGAATTGGTTTTTAAGATATGATCTCTCTAGCCTTTGCTGGCCTTGAATTCACAGAGCTCTGCCTGCCTCTCCCTCCTGAGTGCTAGGATTAAAGGTGTGTGCCACCATACCCAGCAGGCTATCATATTTTGGAAATATGTACTTTTCTTATTTTATAGGAGGTTACAATTAAGAGGCTGCATTGAGACTCAGAAGAGACTTTATTTTTAAATTTCTTTCCAACATAATATTTGTATTGATTATATGGGAATTTCATATTATGCATACCAATCAAACTCACTTCCCAGTCCTCCCAAGTCTACCCCCAACCTTGTGACCTCCCACCAAAAAAAAAAAAAAAAAGAGAGAGAGAGAGAGAGAAAGAGACTGTGGCAGAAATTCATGCCTGCCTGGAGCCAGAGGGTTAGCAAGTAACCCTAGCTAGCCATGACTTCCCACTGGGCTACACCTGGCCTAGCTCTGGAGTTTTCACTCAGCTCCTAATCCATCATTTGTGTTACAGATACCTTTTGTTGCCCTGTGTGAATCTTGTCTGGGAGTTTTCCATGGATAAAAAGCCTATGCAAAACTTGGCTTAGAGGAAACCTAGAAAACGGTGGTACCTCATGAATTAGGTATTTGCACTTGGCATTATGGTTTTGGAAACTTCATTCAGTTTGTTTTGAGATAAGGAAATCTACTACCTAAAGTGTAAACATAGGGAAAAAATAAGGATGCCAAGAGGCAAAGGGAAAGTGCTTCAGTTCACAGAGACTGAGCCCGCTGTAGCCACAGAGGCTAAGTTCATTCTCATGTGACTCTGAGTCTTCATTAACTGGACCCGTGTGAACCCACACACCTGTGCAGCATTACTTTTGACAAGAGAATTTTAAACAGTGTTGGGACTGTGAAAAACTATAGGGGTTTTGAAAACTTTGAACTACATGCATTTTGCAGTATGACATGGCTAGGATAACCTATGAAGATCAAGGAACGAAACGCTGAGTGAGAATGTTCCCCATAGGACACAGGTTAATGCATTTGAACACTTGGTCTCTGTTGGTCACACCATCTAGCAACCTCCAGGAGGTCCAGCTTTGTTGGAGACCTACATCACCATGGGCAGGCTTTGAGGTCTCAAAGCCTCATGCCATTTTGAGTGCTGTCTCTTCCTGTGCTTGTGACTCAAGATGTGGCTGGAAGTATCACTCCAGACCCTGGCACCCCTATACCCAAAGAGTCTGGAATATTTGCTTTGAAGTATCACCCCAGCCCCTGGCACCCCTATATCCAAAGAGTCTGGAATGTTTGGGTGTAAAGCTCCATCCCAAGTCCCCTCCCCTGGAAGTTGCTTCTGTCCAGACTCCACCTCTGAGAAAGCCTGCCAACCGGTAACCCCTCCCCAGAGATGCTCAAGTCACTCCCACAGGGTATTTAAACTGCCCCCCATAGAACAAACATGGTATCCTGGTCTTCCTTCCCCATCTCCTCTCTGATGGCCTGGAAGGCCACTTGAGAGTGTTAGTATCCATTAAACCTGGGCCTTTTTTAATTCGGTTTGATTTGGTCTGATTCAAATTATTGCATAGGCAGAGAGGTTTATTGGGTATCAAAAATTTTTCAGTAAGTTCTTAGCATTCTATGTAGTCTTAGCTGTCCTGGAACTCTCTGTAGACCAGGCTGGGCTTGAACTCTGCCTGACTCTACCTC
The DNA here is from genome assembly GCA_004026605.1 of Ondatra zibethicus. Classification (NCBI taxonomy): domain Eukaryota; kingdom Metazoa; phylum Chordata; class Mammalia; order Rodentia; family Cricetidae; genus Ondatra; species Ondatra zibethicus. The sequence goes on from PVIU01033656.1 coordinate 3,958, forward strand.
ACGTTACGCCCAAATCCGCGAAGTTCCCCCAAAAGCCAACAAGGAGACCAAGCCCTATATGTAAAGCAAAGAGCCTTTATTTTATGCAACTTTACAAACTCGGTCTCTCCGCATGTCCAACATATTGGAATAAACGGAGAGCCCCGAGCTCATTAGAATTGGGTTTTTATAGTAGTAAAGGTGGGGGTGAGGGGTTTCTGAGGTTCAGGACCCTGACTGGCTGACATTTGTCTAGGGGTATCCTGGTGAGTGTGTGCTGGCAGGTGATCCTATCTACAGCAGTTGGAATGTTAGGCATTTCCTTTGGATGGTCTGTTCTTGGGTGGTGGTCAGATAATCTCAGCTTGTGGTTCTTCCTGCAATCAGGTATTGATTGCTTCAGGGTAAAATACTGAGACTCAGGCCTCCATTAAACTTATCAATGGCTGAGTCTTACACTGGCAGGTGATAATGGCTGGAAGTAAAGAACTTCCTTTGGGTGATCTGTTCATATTTAGCTTATCATGGCTGGCTCCTACACCTCCCAAGTGTTGGGATTAGAGGTGTGTACCATCACCATCTGGGGTTTTTTTTGGGGGGGGGAAGGTGGGGTTAAAAGTTTTTCTCACCAAATTCTAATTATGCTATTTCCAGGTCCCTGACTAGAGCCAAAACACTGACTACAGCATATGAACCAGTAAATCATCACACATCTGGCCATTTTTCCTTCTAAGCAGAATGTCCAACTATGTGCACTGCCCAAAGCCCTGACCACTATAAAGATTCATGACTGTCCTGGAAAGGGGCAATAATGCTGCACCTGTCCACTTCCAGATGATGCTTGCAGTGTACTCGTGGTGGTTTGAAGGAGAATGGCACCCACAGGCTCATATATTTGAATGCTTGGTCCCCAGTTGATGGAACTGTTTGGGAATGATTACAAGGTGTGCCTTTGTTGGATGACGTTTGTCACTGGGGGTGGGCCTTGAGGTTTGAATAGCTCATACCATTCCCAGTAAGCTCTTTCTCTACCTCATGCCTTCCCGCTGCCATGCATCCCAACATGGTGGTCATGAATTCTATTACCCCTGGAACCATGCGTCCCAAATTAAATGTGTTCTCTTATAAGTTGTTTTAGTTATTGTGTTTTGTCACAGGAATCAAAAAGTGACAGATAGTACAGAACCAGCAGTAAAGGAAACACTAGTAGTCTTATCTTCCTTAATCAACCAATCATACAATATACCCCATGAGGCCATAGTTGTATGCTTAGAAGTAGAAGGCATTGCAACTGGAACAGAAACCGCAGGCATTGGTGAATCTTCATGTAACTTACTTGAGCCCTCAGGACCGGCTTAGGCCTGCTAGCATATAATACTGTCATCGTTTGATAAGGGACTGAAAGCTGTTCAACATGGTCCCCTTGTTCAAATACATCTGCATCAGCTTTCTGTTTTCAATGGTTTTCTTCACTGCTTAAGCTTTTCTTTAATTACTTTTCACAAGTTGAAAGCATGGCTGGGTGGAGTCTCACCCTGAGGTTACCACTCCACTGGATTTTCTTTGATCTGTGTATCTCCTTGAGCACAGCACTTAGTTACATTACAATTCCTTGTGCCCCTTTTCTTCTCAAACTCTACATTTTGTATTTTTCCTTCTTAGCTTGTTTCTTTTCATTATAGATCTGCATAAGAGTGTCCAATAATAACCACATGACACAGTAAATAGAAGGCTATTTTGAAATCTCAAAACTCTTCAACTTAGCCCTAGGCAGACTTTTTTCTACACGGGCAGAAAACAGCCACTTTCTCTACCAAAATAACACAGAGACGTCTCTAGGCCATCTACTAATAGTCTTCTCCTTGGAAACCTCTTTCTTTGTGCTGGAATTTTTTTCTTGGTATTTATTGAGCTCTACATTTTTCTCTGCTCGCCTCTGTGCCTCTCCCCTCCCGCATTCAACCCTCCCCAAAGGTACCCATACTCCCAATATACTCATAAGATCTTGTCTTTTTCTACTTCCCATGTAGATTAGATCTATGTAAGTCTCTCTTAGTGTCCTCATTGTTGTCTAAGTTCTCTGGGATTGTGGTTTGTAGGCTGGCTTTCTTTGCTTTATGTTTAAAAACCACCAATGAGTGAGTATATGTGATAATTGCCTTTCTGTGTCTGGGCTGCCCCACTCAAAATAATGTTTTCTAGCTCCATCCATTTTCCTGCAAAATTTAAGGTGTTGTTATGCTGTGTAGTACTCCATTGTGTAAATGTACTATAGTTTCCTTATCTATTCTTTTTTTAAAATATTTATTATGTATAAAATATTCTGTCTATATGTATGCCTGAAAGCCAGAAGAGGGCACCAGACCTCATTACAGATGGTTGTGAGCCACCATGTGGTTGCTGGGAATTGAACTCAGGACCTTTGGAAGAGCAGGCAATGCTCTTAACTGCTGAGCCATCTCTCCAGCCCCCTCTTTATCTATTCTTTGGTCGAGGGGCATTTAGGTTGTTTCCAGTTTCTGGCTATGACAAACAAAGCTGCTATGAACATAATTGTGGCACGAATGAGAATCCTTTGGATATATACCCAAAAGTGGTATTACTGGGTCTTGACGAAGGTTGTTTCCTAATTTTCTAAGAAATCTCCACACTGATTGACCTGTGAGTGGTGACAGGGGAGTGCTGAAGTCTCTCACTATTAGTGTGTGGGGTTTAATGTATGATTTAAGCTTAGAAGTGTTTCTTTCACATATGAGGGTGCCCTTGTATTTGGGGCATAGATGTTCAGTATTGAAATTTCCTCTTGACGGATTTTTCCTGTGACAAACATGAAATGACCTTTGTCTCTTTTGACTGATTTTATCTTGAAGTCTATTTTGTTAGATATTAGGATAGCTACACCTGCCTGTTTCTTAGGTCCATTTCATTGGTATATTTTTTCCCAACCTTTACTCTGATATGATGTCTGTCTGAGGTTGAGATGTGTTTCTTGTATGCAGCAGGATGGATTCTATTTTCGTGTCCAATCTGTTAGCCTGTGCCTTTTATAGGTGAGTTGAGTTCATTTACATTAAGAGCTATTAATGACCAGTGGTTGCTATCTCCTGTTAATTTAGGGTTCATCATTGGTGATGTTAATTTGTGCACTTTTTTCTTATTTGGGATTTGCTGTTATGAGATCATCAATTGTCTGTGTTTTTGTTGGTGTAGCCATCTTCCTTGGGTTGGAGTTTTCCTTCTAGTATTTTGTGTAAGGCTGGGTTTGTGGCTAGGTATTGCTGAAATCTAGATTTGTCATGGAATATCTTGTTTTGTCCTTCTATGTTGATCGACAGTTTTGCTGGGTATAGTAGTCTGGGCTGGCATCCGTGGTCTCTTAATGTCTACATAATGCTTGACCATGACCTTCTGGCTTTCATCGTCTCCACTGAGAAGTCAGGTGTAATTCTGATAGGTCTACCTTTATATGTTACTTGTCCTTTTTCCTTTGCAGCTCTTAATATTCTTTCTTTACTATGTATATTTAGTGTTTTGATTATTATGTGGCAAAAGGACTTTTTTTTGGATCCAGTCTATTTGATGTTCTGTAAACTTCTTGTATCTTCATAGGCATGTCTTTCTTTAGGTAGGGAAAGTTTTCTTCTATGATTTTGTTAAATAAATTTTCCGTGCCTTTGAGTTGACTTTCTTCTCCTTCTTTTATACCTATTATTCTAAGATTTGGCCTTTTTATGTTGTCCCATATTTCCTGGATATTTTGGGTTAAGCTTTTGTTAGATTTAATGTTTTCTTTAACTAATGAGTCTATTTCCTCTATTGTATCTTCAGTGCTTGAGATTCTCTCTTCCACCTCTTGTATTCTGCTGTTCGTGCTTGCATTTGTGGTTCTCATGATTTCTGTTTCTATAATTCCTTCGGTTTGTGTTTCCCTTATTGTTTCTATTTCAGTTTTCAAGTCCTGAATACTTTCTTTTATATGTTTGATTTCTTTTTCTTGGTTTTTTAAAAGTGATTTGCTGATGTCTTCCAATTTTTTTGTTTGTCTTTTCCTCAATTTCTTTAAGGAAATTTCTCCTTTCATCTTTAAGAATTTCAAACATTCTCTTAAAGTTATTTTTTAAGTCATTTTCTTCTGGTTCATCCACATTTGGTTGTTCAGGTCTGGCTGTTGTAAGGTCTTTAGGTTTTACTGGTGTTGTGTTGCTCTTTGTGGTGTAGCATGTGATTTTACCTTTTCTATTTATCTTTTCCTCTAATCGGTGTGGTTGGGGCTGTCTGAGATTCTGTTGAATAATCTTCTAGGTGCCAGTGAATCCAAAGCTCAGATGGTTCTTCCTCATCATACAGTCAGTGTCACAGTTCTAGTTACCCCATCGGTTACTCAGTGTTCCTGGAGATAGCTCAGTGATCCTGTGCCTTGCTCTGCTCACTTGCAGTTTGCTGTCTCAAGCCTACTTTGGCCTAAGTTGTCAGCTTTGCCCTGTTTCTGTAAATCCTGGTCTGGATCCCTTCCTGCAGAAGTCCCTGGCTTGGAGTTCAACCTGTTCTGGTGGAGATTGCTGACTCTGGATCTGGTCACTGGCTCAATCCTGATCTGCCAGTGTCCTAGGACTGGGTTGGCTCCCAGGACTGGATTTGCTCCTGGCTTCTGCTCCTGGTGGAGCTTGTTTCCTCAGGCCCACTCTCTCCTAGTAACCTCCTTTGAAACCTCTTATCTGACTATCAAAATCTATATTGCTGTCAGTGCCAGGGTCTTCCTGCTCCTATTAGTATGACCCATTAAGCCTCACTTAAAGCATTCAGCTGCTTTCCTAATCCAAAATCCCAAGTCCACATTCCACCAGGAAATATGATCGGGCCTGTCATAGCAATACCCTAGTCCCTGATGCCAACTTCTTTCTTAGTCAGTGTTTTATTGCTGGGAAGAGACCAGGCAATTAATATAAAGGAAAACATCTAATTGGGGCTGGCTTAAGGGTTCAGGGGTTGAGTCCATTATTATCATACCAGGAAGCATGGCAGCATGTAGGAAGACAAAGTGATGGAGAAAGAGCCAAGAATTCTACATCTAGATAGACAGGCAGCAAGGAGAGACACTGGGCCTGGCTTGAGCAGTACTTTGGACTTTGAAATCTCAAAGTCCACCACTTCCACCAAGAAGGCCACCCCTCCTAATAGTGCCACTGTCTGGTAAAGAACCATTCAAATCTATAAGCCTATGGGGGTCACTCTTATTCAAACCACCACACTTCTGATGTGCATTACCAGGAAGTAAAAAATGGCTGCTATTTCAATTCAAATAATATGCCTTCCCAGTGAGGAATCGCACCATACACTCAGATATGAAGGAAAAGCTCTTCACTAAGTCACCAGGACAATTGGAATTAATGCCCAAATAATTGGGCTTCAAAAAGAAAATTTTATTAACTTAAATACACCTGGTCATATTGCCAATGAACAGAATTATGCTTTTCTTAAGAAGAGAACTGTGGGCTTTATGGCAGGCCAGGAATTAACATTGGTTGAGGCCCAGCAGCGTCCACTTGAATGTCAGAGGCATGCTCTTTAGGGGTGAGTCTAATGGTTGGTGAACGAGCATTTTACATTATAGAATTGTAAATTTGGTCATCTCTAACAGGACTGATTAGCATATCTTGGATGTGTTGGGGAAAGCACTCCCACCTAACTAAATTCTACTTTATGTGATTCAATGTCTCCTAAGCCAATCTATTAACAAACCCTTTTATAATATCAATTCTACTGAGTTTCTTCTATATTACTACTTCCTGTTCATTTTATCCAATAAGCATAATGCCATCAATACAATAGAGCACCATGACATTTTGTGGAAAAGACAGATGATCAAGATTCCTTAAAAATAAGTCATGACACAGGGCTGGATAATTAATATTCCTTGATGTAAAAAAATAAATGTGTACTGCTGGCCTCACTAGCTGAAAGCAAATTGCTTTTGTAGTCCTTATGGACAGGTATTGACAAAAAGGCATTTTTAGATCAGTAACTGTATTCCATGTACTAGTAGGTGTATCAATATGCTCAAGTAAGAATACCACATTCAATATAGTAGCTGCAATCTGGAGTCACTACTGATTAAATTTTGAATAGTCAACCATCACAATTCATCTATCTTCTGCACAGGTCACACGAGTTAAAAGAGATATGATAAGATCCATTTCAAGTCCTTAATGATGGCACTAATTTCTGTAATCTCTCCATGGATCCATACTGGTTTTGGTTCACTACTTTCTTTGGTAGAGGTAAAACCAATGAGTCACGTAAAACCGATGTTAGGATCTTGTAATCAGGGATGATGTGTGAGAAGACCTTAACAGGCTGAGGGCTTTGAACTCTCAGATTCTGAAGGATTTATCTCACCTGAGGAAGTCAAGTCATCTCTCCACCTGTAGCAGAGGATGCTCCTCCACCTCAGGCCCCAGAGCATTGCCCCCTCTACCTTTGCCTAAGGGAATTAATCCTGTATTGTATAATCAACAAGGACCTTCCCTAAAAGAGATATCAGACAATACTGATGTCCCTCAATGTCTACTAACTGTTGCCTTAGACCTATAATCAGACTTAAGGCTAAGCAGGCTCTTAGAGGTGAGATAGAAAGTGTGATCTAAAAAGAGGTAAGCTACATCACTAAAGAACTTAATAATATTCACTAATTCATTCAAGAAGAAATCTGGGACTAAATTTTAAGGGTATAATGGCGGATAGAATATTAAATTGATCAGGCTGGGTTTATCAATACGGGAACAGGAGTGGAAATTCCAGGTTCAATATGGAGCTTGTAGTTTAAAAAAAATGTACAAAAGTTTGTTTGGTTTGTTGGCTCAAGTATTTGCCAAAAGATGACCTACTAAGAAAAAACTAGAGACGCCTGCTATCCCTAGGGTTGATGAGAGGATTTTAAGAGTCAGGGAAATTGGAATGTTGACGTGGATACACTGTATAACCCAACCTTCCACAATGGGTGGGTCCAGGAGACATGCCCTTCACTAATGCTATAAGATGTAAAAATGGTAGGGGGCACCAACACATTTGAAGACCTTTGTCATTTGTGCCAGTTCTTAGAGTCAAAAATGTTGCTACTCAACTGGATGAATAAAATGTAAAGGATTTAAATGAGCCCCAGGATAACAGGGGCCAGGTGGTAGCACTGAATTGCCAATATTTTGAACACTTCTACCATAAAAAGCAGTACAGGCAGTGTGTATAATGGCCTGACACATAGGAATATTTGGTATTGGCCAATCAACCATAGTGTTTCCAGTAACAAAATAGGTTTAAAAAAACTTGCTATATTTGTATTTGATCTGCATGAGCAGAAAAACACTAGAACAAGTGAAAAAAAAAAAAGTCTACATTGGGCCACAGCTATAGGGAATCCAGGACTGTAAACCAATTTCCAGCCAGTTTACAGATCCAGAATCCCTTGAATGAAGGGAAAGCCAGATATCGTTGAGGAAGGACCTTGTTAATATTTGAATTGTTCTGGCATTTATTCTACCCCTCTAAAGGAGGGTTGGGTGCTGTGGGAACTACTTCAGCCAATAGCCTTTAAGATATTGGCCCACTTTGTGCAAGGTTACATGTACTATAAATGCAGATGTAAAAGTATGTAAGGGCCCCTTGGCTGCTAGATTCAGTTCCCATTCTCAGAGCATGCAGAGGACTAGAATCACTACTCTTTCTGTGAGTTTAGCCCCTAATAAGTAAACCTTTATTATACTCCATTCTGGGCTAGTGTGGAAATCTCTTGTACTGCAACAATCTGGTGCCTGCTTGATGTCATTATGGTGATAGCACCCTTTAAAATCAGTTTGGGGTTACAAACTGCTCAAGGTGATTCCAACTTGGCTGAGATGATGCACCTTCTTACAATGTCCTAGTCAAAACCTCAAATAAGTACTTCAGAAAAACCCAACCGACTACTCAGAGACAATCTGCAATTGTACCAGACAGTAATCCTGAAGCTTAACCATCATTTTAGTTTTTACAGGATCCCATAGAAATAACATCACCCCCATGACAGCTATTAGGGGTTCGTTAGGAGTGGTATAGGATTGGAGGTTGAAATTAAGTAGGCTCAGGGATCTCTTTTGAAAGAAAAAAAAGGATTGGAGGGGATAATAGGTAGATTAGTGTGAGCTTACTCACACTAAAAATAACAGTAATAGTGAGATAGTTGTGAACTATTGTTTATAGA
>PVIU01033657.1:0-12168 GCA_004026605.1 Ondatra zibethicus
GGGAGAAGGGGAAGAAAGGAAAAAATGTTATTTCTTTAATTATGTTTTTGAATGGAAAAACTAAAACAATGTAATAAAAAAAAGTATGTTGCTAAAAGAAAAATTCAGAGATTCTGTCTCATGTCAGGAGTCATCTGGTATATGACAGAAAGAAGAAAGATTTTAGAAAATATTTTACTTTTCTCCAAACTATTTTGTCTATAAGATTATATCTTTCATTCAATATATTTCTATATGAATTATTTTTAAGATTTCCACAATGAACAATAGATTTTCCTGCAGTAATCTTTGAAGTTTCCAGGGAGAAGAAGGACCCCACAATAATAACTCCACCTGGTTGATATGGTATAATGATGTTGATAGTGCTACTTTAAGACTGGTTTGGGGGTAACAGATTCTGACAATGATTCCAACTTGGTTAGCTGAAATGGTGCACCTTCTTAAAACCTTCTGGCCAGAACTTTAAATAAGAACTTCTGAGAAACCCTACTGAGTACTCAGAGAATATTAGCAATTATACCAGACAGTAAACTTGAAACTTAATCATCATTTTACTTTTACAGGATACCATAGAATGAATATCACCCCCATGACAGTTGGAAGTAATTTTAGAAGATGAAATCCTCTCTACCAACAAAGTTTGTCATCAAGGTTAGGAACATCAATTAGGAATTGATTATAACTGGAAAAGTGTTGAGGGTTAGGTTGGAAATTATGTATTCTCAGGGAGCTCTTTGACGAAATAGTAAAATTGAAAGGAATAACAGGTAGATTAATGTGAGCTTACTCACTCTAAGAATAATAGTGAGTAATAGAGTGAATAATTGTGAGCTATTATTTATAGGCAATATGCATTGGTATAGATTCTTGTATATTGATACAAATTCAAATTATATTGAATATGCTCCTATTTCTGTTTACAATATATGTACACCTAGGGAAAATTATTTTGTAATATTTCATGCATACATGATTTTTACCTGTGCTTAAGTCATTTTGTATATTGATGCAATGTTGGGGTATATTTATCATATTGCACTATACTTTTCTACATCTGATCAAGATACCTATACATTGTTTGCATATTTAGGTCATTATTCTCATTTAAAGCACAGTTGTTTAAAGATTGTTTAATATTCTAATATGAAGTCATATTCATTAAGCTATATAGGTATTAAATATTAAAGTCTATAGTCAGTCTTTTATGTCATACTTATAATTTGACGAATCTCTTTTTCTGACCACATGAGTCTTTAATATGCTAAGTAATATGACTAGGATTAAATCTGTGAATTTGACAGCTGGATCCAGCCCATTCCCTAGCTTTTCTCTGAGAGTCTAGCATTATGGCAGAGGTACTTGCAGGAGCCATGTTTATTGTCATTACTCTTTGTCATTTCAAGATCCCTGACACCATCAAAAAGTATGCAGTCAGCTTTTCATCAACACAATTTAAGTGTTTTGTGGCAGGACCTCTTAAAAGAACTGCAGGGTTTTGCAGCTAAAGCTGAGTCAGGAAGCTTCTCTTAATTGAGAGTGCTTGCCTCTAGCAAGCAGAGCCCACCTGAGAAAGTGCTACTATCAATAAGCCATATTTAACTCTAATTTTTTTTCTGCTTATAATTACTTTCCAAGCTCTCTCACATTTTCTGTGGATGCAGTTGTTCACATGTTGGGCACCATGTTTTGACCAGTCAGCATTTGTTGACTGGGCAGGACAGAAACCTCAGTCAACAGCTGGCTAGATATTTATTACCTCTTAAACTTTTAAGAAAAATGGTGTAAAGCTTTTCTCTATCTTTGCTAATTTATATCACCCCCTTATATTCTGTCTTCTTAGGTATATGGGAAAATGCATTTAGATAATAGTACTATATAAAATTAAAAAAAAATAATATTGTGTATCTTATCCTCAATTTTTGAAAAAGTATGCCATTGTTCTTCCAATCCTTCTTTGCCATATGGAAACATGTATTCAGATACTTGCATCAAGACAGTAGAAAATATAGAAAGTGTTTTTGGAAATAATATACAAATATTAGTTTATTAACTGAAAATAATAAAGAAGACAATTGATTTAAAATCACAAATGCTCAAATATGAGTATGTAAGTGGGAGTTTATCATTCCACCTGTCTTTCCACTGATACTCATGTGGCAAGATTATTCAGTTCTGTTTTCATTTTTCTAAGCATATTTAAACAATTTTCACTTAATATTTTACATATTTAACATTTTAATATGAATGGCTTGGGAATTTGAATTTCATGCTTAGTGCCCAATATAACTTCAAACTTATGAGGTAATAATCAACTCCAACAATGATTTTAGGTATCTTTCATTCAAAATGAATTATTTTACATTTTAAAAATGCAGGATTTGGGAGAAGTCAAGTTAAGCCATCAGAGAAACTTTTCATGTGCTAAATATTCAGATTTTGTTTTGTTTTGTTCTTACTTTACTTTGATAATGATATTGCTGTTGGCATTGTTTCATACATTAGGTAGTAGCAATAGTCTAAAATGCCACAAAAATGTTTTCAGTACATACTTTATAGCACTGGGATTTGTATTATAACCTCTTGTGTTTTTTCACTTTATTTAATAAAGTTTGCTTCAGTTCATCTATACTTTCTTGGATAAGTTTTAGAATACACAATAAAAAGAAAATGGCAGAATGTGAACTTTCTCAATATTGCAAACTATAAATTATGATTTTGCTTCATAATTTTAGAAGCAAAATTTTCAGTTGTTAAATCTAAATATGTACTTGTTCCAACAATGTCTTCCCTATATTTACTTTGCAAGCAAATTTTCATGTCCTTAAATCATACAGTTGTGCCACTGCCAGAAGGGAATAAGGCCTGTGGGAAAAAATAATAACATGGGGCAGCTGCCCAAGATCATCACACTTGAGGATAAATGATATGATGGCAACTGTTCATAGTATCTCTGTACTATAATTATAGATGACAAGTTCACTGCCAAATTTGAATTAGGCTAAAGAAATCAGAAGATTCTGTGCTACCCGAGCTGTCTGATACCCCATAAACAGAGGATGCAAAGTCACCATTTTAAGCTATGCACTTAGCAAACAAATGGTTGGATATATCCTCACCTTTCTTATCAAGTTGAAAAATTATTTTGGTGCTTACAATTTTAACTGTGATTCCAAAATTGTTATATAAATTGTACATCATTTATATCTTTTGAGAACAACAATACTGAGAAGCTATATTATATATGCCAAAGAGAATCTCAGAGATAAAGAACAAATCAGCTTTTCTTAAATAACAGATGAACTTACAGGCTGAGTAACTCAGATCTAAAATTCTTGTGACCAAATTTGTTTGGATTTATATATTATCATGTGATAACATGGAGTTGGAACCCAATTTCATGACAATGTTTCTTATATGCATTATATATACATTTTGAAGATAAATTTAAATAATAAAAGCTTAAGTATACTTAAAGAGTGAGTATAATTTATGAGATCAATTCAGTTGTTAAGGTTTTAATTGTGATGTTTTTGGGCAACATATTTTAGAATTTGAAGTATTTTGAATTTTATATCTTTGAGTTAGTGATACTCTACCTACAATTAATGACATTAACCATTGTGTATGTCTTCCCCATGTGACAGTTTAATCAAATCAAAATAGTAAATGAAAAGTAAGAACTTAAATAACTATATACCTTAATAAAATAAGTTCTCCAGTTTGGATTAATAATTGCCTATTTTGAATATGTCATTTTCTTTAATTTGTTCAGAGCAAAAAGAAAGGTAACAAACACAAAAAAATATTAATTTATGGATAACATAATTCTATTAGAAAATAACTGAAAGTAGGTATTGATCCTATATTTAATGTAAATCTCTATAGTAATTATAATTATATTTTACAGGAATATTTTTAAATAATGTGTTTTAAAATTTATCAAGGCCACTCACTGAGAAGCAATGACATTTCAGACAAAGCCTAGAAGATTTATTCATACGAGGTCTCATTCTGAGTATGACATATTTTTTAATATATCTGTTCAACTACTGTTGAGCATATACAAATATGTTACATTTTTGTAAATTTAAATAATCTCAATCTGGGTATTTTTAAATAAAATTTTGACTTTAGAAAAAATCTTGATAAGATTAAATTCAGTAATGTCATGCTATTTCTTATATTTATAGTTAAAAATGAAGGAATTATAATTATTTGGAAAAATTAGGAATATTAGAGACTACTTGTTGAATTTAAGATATAATAAATATTGATGATCAAATGAATTACATAGATCACATTGCTTTTCAAAATATTAATTGTGGAATTTATTGATTAGAGCAAAATATATTTATAGAGCTATAACAACTATTTTGTATAGTATAAGAGTGATTCTGCTCTTTTTGTTTGTTTGTTTTTTCGAGATAGGTTTTCTCTGTGTAACAGTTGTAGCTCTCCTAGAACTAGATCTTGTAGACTATACTGACCTTGAACTTGTGGAGATATACTTGCCCCTGTCTCCTGAGTGCAGGGATTTAAGGCGTGTTATATCACTGCCCAATGAGTATAAGAATTATTCTGTTCTTAAAGTGTCCTTTATTTGTTGAAAATATTTGAATGTTACTGTATTTCAACTGATATCACCCTTATTCTCTTTAAGACTGGAGATCACAGAAATTACTATCATTCAGATATCAAATCAGAGACACTTTTGTCATTGTTGTTAAACAGTGAACTCATTAATCTTAAGTATTAAACTGAATCAAACTAGAATTGACTTGGAATAGAGAACCTCATTTAAGAAATTATTTTCATTTTATGTCCTTTGGGCATGTCTATGGGACAATTCCTTGATTGCAAATTTCTTTAAGATTGCCTACAGTAGGCAATTCTATTAGTAGAAAGATGATTCTGAACTTTATAAGAAAAAATTAACAGTACCAGTAGGTGAAAAATCCCATAAATAGGAATCTTTCAGGTTTCTTGCCTCTGTTCCTGCCTAAATTCCTGTTCCAACTTCCCTCATTGATCAATTGTGCCTCATACACCCTTTCTTCTCCAAGTACCTTTAGATCATGGTGTTTATCATGGCAACATGCAGCAAACACAAACATACAGGGACAGTTTTATACAAACTGCTAAGATGTTAAAACACCTTTAACAGCTTAGGTTGTCTCATCACCTTTAGTTTATATCTAGCTAGTGTCCACATTATCCTTGAGTTACATCAGAAGGTAACACTTATACTTTTGGCTGTGATTTGCTATTTTCTAGCACACCATTCTATTCATTTTCAGTAAACTAAATTTCATTTTATACTGGATTAATATAGTGATATTTCATTTGCTTTTTAACCAATAAAGCTTACCTGAAGATCAGAAAAGTAAAGCAGTCATACTTACCAACATTACAGATGAGGCAGCAAGAAGACACACCTTTAATACCAGTATCCACAAGGATATGCAAATTTAGTAGTTCCCAGTAGCCACACTATCTTGCCATAGGATCCAGGTGGTAGTGGTGCATTATATTAATCCCAGAAGTAAAGAGGATTATACAATGGAAGGAGACAACTCTCAGTCTCAGTCTCATTTTGAATTTTCCTGGAGGTAGAATCATCATTTTCAGGCTGAAGTCAAGGTGCAACCCAGTGATTCGCTGTTTTTCCAGGGTAAATCACAATATCTGTCTCTGAATTTTTCTTAAATATGATTTTCTTTTTTCTTTAAACCATGAATCCCAAGGTTTCCTGGGTAAAGGTCTCTAAAAATATCCTTTTAGGCAGCTGGTGCTGGCAGTGCTGAGTGGATTTTCTTCCCCAACATGAATATTGTTAGGAGATTTCATAACAGGTTGACAGAAAAAAATCATATAAATTTGATAAAATAAAAGTTGCTGGTATTCATTTTACAGTGAATAAGGTAAAAGATAAATTAAATTCAAATAAGAAAATTTGTATAATTTATGTAAGAGATATAATTTAGAGCTTAGATAGATAGGTCATTAAGGTATGACAAAGATACTTCTCAGTTTGAGTAAAAATACAGTTGTCATATATTAATGATAAGATGATAATTGATTCATTTGAGTTATAGTTTGTATATGGAATTAAATAAAGAAAACATAAAGCTACAATATCCTGTTTTCGAAGATATAAAGATTATGCTTCAGAGATTTAAAGATTTTTTTTAGTTTTGCATTTGTTTGTGTACATGTGTGCATGTGTGTGTGTGTGTTTGTGTGTGTGTGTGTTTATTTGTACACATATGCCATAGCATACATGTAGAAGCATAAGAATATTTTGCTCTGGAGTACAGGATTCATTTCTCTCCTTCCACAGTGTAGGTCAGGGAGACTGAACTTATTTTGTGAGCCTTAACAGCAAGCACCTTTGGATAACTTATTAGTGTGATGATTCCTTGTTTTCACTGGATTTCTCATGCTCAGCAGACATTAATTACTTGATTCTGTTCATCTAGAAGTAGGACTCTGTGTAATTTTTCTTATCCAACTAGTTTCAGGCCTTTTTTTATCCTACTTGTTTTTTTGCCCGAATTTAATGAGAAATTTTTCCATTTTTATTCTTGTTATATTTGACATCATCTTTCTTACTTCTTCATTGTTCTGTAAATTTTGCTTGCTGTTATTTTTTAAGCAGTGTCAAATCATTGATTCAGGAGATTGTTTGTATCACAATATGGGAATTATTAAGTAGCTGTGAAACTATGGGCTTATCCTGTGTTTATATTTTACAAATTTCTATATTTGAGTTGACTATAGTATCCATGGTACAATCTTTCTGTGGACTGTAAATGACATAGTGCATCTTAATTAGTGCATACAGTATATGACCAAAAGTTTATATTCTTAGAGAAACTCTGCTAATCTCTTGAAAAGAGGAAAGCTTTTTGACACACCATTCTTGAACTTGACATATTAAATGAAGAGACAAAGAAAGACAGCAAATAATAGTGTTACTGAAAGAACATGAACAATTTGTCATTGTGAACATAAGTCATATGAACAGACAGAGTACAGGGAAGAAGAAGGGAAAAATTAACAAGTCTTCTAACTTTTGCCTGTCTTGTTCTAAAATGTATATGGTAGACCTTTGCCATAAAACACTGCCCTAACACAAATTTTATTATTTATGACAACTTTCTATTTGAATTTATATAAATTTCCCATGTTTCTGTTTTTAACATTAAGTGAGTAGTTTCAGTTAACATTTATGGAGCTATTTTCATCTTCAGGTAGCCAATAACAGAATATTGAATTTTTATTTCTATGCTAATGAAAAGATTTTATTCTTAATGTCCCTAAAACATGTTCTTAGATATCTTTACTATTAAAGATATCAAATAATTGAAGAGACTAACTTTAAGAATTATGTTGCTATAAAAGATACCTCATTTTCTGAACCTGAGAACTTCAATAAAGGAAATATTTGATTGCATGCTAATATTTGATCTACAGGGAATTATTGTTAAGCTTTTTTTATTTCATGTAGCTACTAGTAGGACTGCTCATTTGAGATTTTTGTAGATTTAATATTGCAAATTTACCATAGAGCCTTCATTTAATGTCTACCTCAAAAGTACAAGGTGAGAAGTGTGAGAAGGCATGTTAAATTTTTCTTTCTCATAAAAAATGTTCTATAAATTAAAGTTATAACTGTGCATTACTTAATGAAAATAGGAGTAGTCCTTCCATTAGCTGATCACAGATAAGCAGATATGTACCATGTTTGGGACAGTGACATTTAGAATAGATATTTGAATACATAAACATTTGATAAACCATCATATTCTCATTTAATATTATATTCCCAAAAGGTTTTATAAAATCTTGACCTTTTTTACAGTATATTTTAAAATACATTTAGTGGACCTATGAAAATAGCTTATTCAGTAAATTAATTAAAATGATAGCATGAGTAATTATTTCCACTGTAAACAACTAGGAACATTGTTGGATGCAATAATGCATGCCTTTAATCCTAGTGAAAGTGGAGGCTAAGTCCGGATGGTAATTGTGTCTGGTTGGTCTCCTACCTAGCCATGAGCTTCAGGTTCAGGGAGAGATCCTGTTTCAAAATTAAAAAAAAAAAATTGCAATGGGAGAAAAATACCCAACCTCTGGTTTTCACAGAACCATAAAATCCCTTCTCCCAAAGATATAACAACATGAACAAAATGTCTTTGTTCACCAAGAAGCAAGATTGATCTATTCATACAAATTAATTCAGCAACTAAATGGCTCTGAAAGAAAAAAAAAACTAAGACAATGTTTCACAATAAACCAAGTTTTTAATTCTTTTGCTTCCTCTCAGTTATAACAGAATAAGCTGCTAACATGAAAGGTCAATATATCTGGAAACTCCAGATATTATCTGCAGTTCATGTGGGTTTTTTTGTACTCTATTGCTTGTCCTGACATCATGAACTTTAAATGATCACAAATAAAGAAAGCCCATGTTTTCTAATTTTTCAGGAGAAGTTTGAGATCAGCATAAATATTTGAACAGCTCAGAAAGCAGGCAACAAGATACTAACTTAGCATTTGGCCCATAAAAATAAGCACTTGGTAGTGTTATACCCAAATATTGCCATTCCTTAGGATTTTGTTGAATCTCGTCATTCTGAAACTCAGCCTATCCCTTGAGGCTGTCTTTCATAGCTGTCTAGCTTCGTGGGAAATTTCCCTTGACAGCCACTCTCTAAAATATTGACAAAGTGAAGGGACTCCTCAGGATCAAGGTTTTCCAAAGCAGAGAACATACAGATAGTCATTGTCATTCTTTCTTCAACTGAAGGCTGATTTATCCAGAAAGGAAATTCTGCTGAGGAAAGGCTTTGTTTCAGTATTATTAAGGCTGCATAATAGTTTATGAACTCCATCTCCTGGTTACAGTCTTTACAGAGTGATACCAAACTTCTCAAAAAAGAAGTCGGAAATCTAAAGGAGGATATGAACAATTTAAATAACAAAACTCAGTCAACTGAGGTACTTTCAGAAATGGTACAGACTGTTACCAAGCTTTTTGAAAAAGTGGTTGGGAATCTGAATGAGGATACAAACAATTCAACTAACAAAACTTGGTCAACTGATGTACTTTTGGAAATGTTACAGACTGATAGCAATTTATTTAAAGGAAGATTCAGTACTCTGGAGAAGGAAACAGCTGGTTTGACACATAAAGCCCAATCAATGACATTGGGTGCTGAGACCTTATTTGAGACAATTTGGACCATTGAAGGTATTAATCAGACTCTGGCAAAGAGGTATGACAGATTGACCAATATATTGTCTCTCCAGGAAGGTAATATGCATGCTATAAAGATTATGTCCAAGGATGAGACATTATCACTACTGGACAGATTTCATACCTTGGAATCCTCAATGAGAGCACTAGAGCAGAATACTGGACAGGAGATCCAGACATTACAAAAGGCAGTTGTAAACAAATTTGAAAGGATTGAGGAAATTATCGATTTTGATAACCAGGAACAAAAGGTAAAAGGCAAAATTTAACCTCGTCAGTACATAAAAATCTCTGGGATAGTATCCCAAGAGTTCTGCCTGCCTTTCCATTAATAATATCAGAAATAGAATCTGGCCCCAAGTACCCTAAAGTTGTCAAAGAATGTACATGGGAGCCCATATGTATGACCAATCTGAAGGAAATTAAACTAGCAATTCTAGCTTATGAACTACATTTATCCTTTGTTATGGAAACGGACAAAAAGTGGGCATTCAGTAGCAATGGCTCAAGTTTGGACTCAGTTAATCTCAGCAGTTATTTTGAAACGTGTGTGTGTGTGTGTGTGTGTGTGTGTGTGTGTGTTTGTGTGAATGTAATTGTAACTAGCACCTTTATACATAATCCATATTCAATGTTCTAGATGATCCTTAGTGGAGGGTTATTTTTTTCCTGTCAGCATTCAAATATCCAGGATCTCTTAAATTTTTGATGATGTGTATTTTCCTGCAAAAATAAGAACAAAACCTTTCCCCAGCCTTTATGAAGTTTTCTTAATACCTGTATGTTTGTTACCATTGTGAATGAGCTGTCATTTCTCTGTTTCAATAGGTTTTATCTTTTCAAAACCAATCTTTATTAATTTTAATGGTATCCATAATATTTCTTCTCCTGTGGAAACAAGAACAAAACCCTTTGCCCAATGAGGCATATCTCCTGATTTCCATTGTGAGGTCAACACATCCTTGGAGTATACTGGTTGATTCAATTCAGAAGATTTTTGTCCATTAGCCAATGCCTCTCTGCCACTGTTTTTCCTTTCGCATTAGCATTAAGAAAATTAAATGCTAATAAAGCATTATGCAATCTATTTCTGGGGGTATTTTCCATCCCTTTCTGTTTGTTTAGCATATACTTTATAGTACAATTTGACCTTTCTGTAGCTGCCTGACCTGTAGGATTATTTGGTATACCTGTAATATGTTTTATATTATAAGAATCAAAAAAAGTTTCATTTTCTTAGATACATATGCTGGACAATTGTCTCTTTTTATTTGTGCAGATATAGTATATCTGCATGATGGTCATAACTTCCAATAGATGTATAATTACTGAATCAGCCTTTTCTGATCTCAAGGCAGTCACCCATTGAAAACGAGACTGCATGTCTATGGTGTGGTGTACATATTTTAATTTACCAAATTCTGTAAAGTAGAACACATCCATCTGCCACATTTCATTCCTTTGAGTACCCTTAGGGTTACTCCCTGAAGGCAATGGTTTTTGATTATAGAAAGAGCAAGTAGGACATCTCTTTATAATCTCCTTACCTTGTTGCCTTTTAATAGAAAAGTCTTTCTTTAACCTGTGATAATGACATGTTTTTTAAATGAAATTTGAAGGCCTGCAACACACTTCCAATCGATAATTGATCTATTTCTTCATTTCCTTTTGGTAGAGGTTCTTGCAGACCCGTATGGAATCGGATGTGTATTATGTATATAGGACAAAGCCTATTCCTGATTATGTCTTTAACGTGAATGAATAATGAAGTAAATTTCATATCATCTGGTATAAATTCAGCAGTTTCAATATGTAAGACAACTCATTCTGCATTTTGTGAATCAGTAACTATATTAAGAGGTTCTTTAAAATCCATTAGTACCACAAGAGTACCATATAATTCTGCCTTCTGGACAGAATTATAAGGGCTTTGTTATACCTTGGTTAATTCTTCTGATTTGTAACCTGCCTTCCATAATTTATTTGCATAAATATAAAATGTATGGGCTCCAGTTACTGGTGCATCACATACAATTCAGGGAAGAATTAAGAAGTTCTCTTTATAAGGTTAAGTCTATTGCTTTTTGGGATAATTGCTATTAATTTCTCCCCCCAAATTAGCATAAGCCCTTTGCCAATATTCATTGGCTTCCCATAACTTTTTATTACTTCAGCAGTAAAAGACACTATAATCTTTTCTGGGTCTTTACCTACTAATTGATGAAGCCTCAGTTTAACTTTTATAATTAATTCAGAGATATTTTCCACTTAATTTTTTTAATTTTTTATTTGGTTTATGCAGTAAAAATAGATCCGTTCTAAGATAATATCATCCCTCTGCATTAAAATTCCTGTATGAGAAATACTGGAAGGCAATATGACTAGAATACAATTAAGATTTGGATTCACCCTAACCACATGTGCTTTCTGTAATTTCTCCTCAACAATCATCCATTCCTTTTCTGCTTCAGTTGTTAATTCTCTGAGACTATTCAACACTTTATGGCCATCTAAGGTTTTGTTTTAATGAATTATTAGATCAGGTCTTATCCCAACAGATGGTCGTCGACTGGCAATGCCTCTTAATAATCTTTGAAAGTCATTAAGGGTCTGCAACTGGTCTCTTCTACTTTGTGCCTTTTGTGTTCTTATTTTCTGTAAAGCTATTCTGTAACCTAAGTAATTAATAGAATCTCCTCTTTGAATACTTGGCCCTGGGGATCCCAGGTGTCCACGGGCATGTCCCCAGCTAGGTATTCAGGCAGCAGAGGAGAGGGTGCCAGAACTAGCCTTGTACCATAGTCACATTGATGATTATCTTGATTACCATTATAGAAATTTCATCCGATAGATGGAGATAGAGACAGAGACCCACATTCACATCAGAGCAATGGATTGAGCCC
>PVIU01033658.1:0-12168 GCA_004026605.1 Ondatra zibethicus
ATCCTCTCCAGCATAGGGAATCGTTGGTGTTTTTGATTTTGGCCATTCTGACAGGTGTAAGATGGTATCTCAAAGTTGTTTTGATCTGCATTTCCCTGCCCATTTTTTAGCTCAGGCTAAAAAGTTGGTTCAATTCTGACTTCACAATTTACAGGGCCTGCTACCATGAATAAGATATTTCATCTCCATACTCCTCACTCTCCTTGTTTTTAAAATGCAGTGAAAATTAAAGCCTTGCTCCCTGAATTTATTCTGAGGTTAAGCAAGATAACACACATAAACATTCAGTATGAAAAAAACTAGTAGTGATTTCCAAACATACACTCACTCTACTGACCCATCATGTTGTTCTTTTAGTCATTCTCACAAAGAAAGCAAAGCATGCAACCACAAAGGCTTAATATTTATAAATGCTCTACTTATACTCACTGAAACCTGAAGCAACCTATCTGCAACCTCAGGAAAAGAAATAAACCAATTTTGGAACATCACTATAATAATTCCCACCAATAGGTAACAAGGTTTTCTTATTTTTCAAAGTAGCTAGGGAAACTTTGTTCAAAGCCAAACCATAACAGAGACCAAAAAGAAATATACTATTAAGCATGACAGAGGAACACATGACTGTCAGCTCTCATGGACGAGCAACAAGTAATTGATAAGTGCAAAAATATGAATGACTCCCAAACTATCATATTTAAAGAAGCTTACATATGGAGGTGCTTACATAATGGTGGTTTTCATTTATGTTAAATTCAGCAAAAACTCAAAAACATGGGGATAGAAATGAGATCAGAAGGCGTTGGGCTCTTATATTAGAGTTTTTTTAAATTTATTTTTCTTTTATGTTCATTGGTGTTTTACGGGCATGCATGTCTGTGTGAGGGTGTCAGAAGCTCTGGATCTGTAGCTACAGACAAGTGTAAGCTATGATGTGGGTATTGGGAATTGAACCCAGGTCTTCTGGAAGAGCAGCCAGTGCTCTTATTCACTCAACATGTCTCCAACCTCTTGTACTGTAGTTTCCTGGAGAGAAATAATTGCAAATGGTCGCAGATGAACTTTCTCTTATGATGGAAACATCTTATACTTTAGTATTTCTGTAACATTGTTATAGAAATTACTCACAACTCAAAAATGTGATCATGAAATAATGAACTGAACTGTACTGAAATAAAAGGTGGATAAACCTGATGAGACAAGCAATACATTGTACAGTTTCAAATATCTAATGAGAGTATTAAATATAAGACTCCTTTCTTTTGTACTTAGCATTTCTTTTTAAAATTTGTATACAAAGACTGGTATAGATAAGGGCAAAAAGTTTTATTAAATAAGTGCCATTAAATGGTGATCCCTCCTAAAGGGTTTGGTGAAGTATGATTTTCACAAGTAAACATTTACTTTAATTTCTTTTGAGTCTTGAGCCTCTCTTCAAAGGTTACCATTGTAGGAGACAGTTATGTCATTCTCATCTTTGTCTTGAAATGATAAGTACTTTTTGTTCTTCATGCTGTACATTATATTTTTTTGCCCCAGAAAAACCCTCCTGAACACTATTCATTTTGTAATTTTTTACACTTTCTGCACAATAAGTTCTCACATTTTAATTTTTCTGAGATAATGTAATTTTATTTAAGTGTAAGAATTGTCCACATTGTTGGAATGCTGTTTTAATATGTGTGTTCATTACAAAATAGATAAATCAGAATAACTAGTACCTATCTCCTTAAACATTTATCATTTCTTTGTGGTGAAACTCTTGAGCTGATGGACATGTAGTCTGCCTCCCTTCCTTGGCTGTTGTGCATAATGCTGCAATGAACACAAAAGTGCAGATTTCTTTCTAACATAATGATCTCATTTCCTTTGGATGTACACCAGTAATGAGACCGGTGGATTATATGGCTATTCTATTTTTAACCTTTTGGAGACAAGCTATGTTCTTTTCCATAATGGCTATATTAATTGACATACCCAGCAGGTGTCTAGGGACTGTCTCTCTCCACCATGTTGCCAACACTTGTTATTTTTTCTCTGTTTGATAAGAGACATTTTTATTGGAGTGAAGTGATATTTCATTGAGGTTTTAAAACATACTTCCCTAATGATTAATGATGTTTAACAATTTTTCATATGATGGTTGGCCATCTGTTGATCTACTTCTGAGAAATGTCTGTTAAAAACTAATGCCCATTATTGACTTATGTTGGCTCTTGTTTACATGTTACTTATTAGGGTGTCTCATGTATGCAAAATATTAACCCTTTGTCAAATGTATAGCATGCCAATATTTTTCCCATTCTGTAGTTTATCTCTATGGCTTGTTGATTATTTCCTTTTTTTTTCAGAGGCTTTTCAGTTTTATGTAGTATCATTTGTTGATTGTTACTTTTATTTTTCAAGCTTTGATTTTCTTCTCCAGAAAAAAAAAACTTGTCTATTCCAATTACCTAAAACACTTCCCTCATTTATATTTTTCTTCTTCTTAGATCTAGATCTTACATTTAAGTCTTTATTTTGAATTGATTCTTGTAATTTGTAAGAGGGGGATTTGGTTTTATATGAATATCTAACTTGGGACTCTAATTTTCTCAACATCATTTATTAAAAAAGTCTTTTTCTTTAATGTACATACATGTTCTTAGCAACTCTATCAAAAATTAGTTAGCTGTAGATTTACTAGCTTCCTCTGAAGCTTTCCATTCTGTCCCTGTGATCTTTTGTCTGTTTTTCTGGCATAACTTTTGTTTATAGGACTATGGTTTTGTGTATATTTTGAAGTCAGGTATTACAGCATATTCTGCTCTGTCCATTTTGCTCAAGATAGTTTTGGGTATTCAAGGTGCTCGTTGTGGTTCCAACAAAAGCTATGATGTTGCTGCTGGGGCTGGAGATATGACTCAGTGATTAAGAGCATTTGCTGCTTTTGCAGATGGCCAGAGTTTAGGTCTGCATGGTAGTAAAAAGTCATCTGTAACTTCAATTGAAGAGGATCCTGTGTCCCCATCTACTATCCACAACCTGTAGGCATGCATCTAGTACACATATGAACATGCAAGCATTCACACATAAAATAAAAGTAAATCTGTTTTAAAAAGAACATCACTGTTACTTTCATAGAGATTGGATTGTATCTGCAGATCCTTAAGAATGGTATGTGCGGTTTAAAAGTATCAAATCTTCATATTCATGAACATCAGTTTTCACTCCATTTGTGTATGTGTGTCAGAGTCCTCTTCAACTTTTTCATCAATACTTTAACTTTTCATTGTCAAAACCTTTCACCTTTTT
Source organism: Ondatra zibethicus (assembly GCA_004026605.1). Classification (NCBI taxonomy): domain Eukaryota; kingdom Metazoa; phylum Chordata; class Mammalia; order Rodentia; family Cricetidae; genus Ondatra; species Ondatra zibethicus. The sequence goes on from PVIU01033658.1 coordinate 3,295, forward strand.
CATTCATTTATTTCTAATTATTTTTGGTAGCTAATATACATTTAATTGTTCCTTTGATTCCTACTTCCTGTGTTTTGTTTTTGGTGTATAGTTGTTACTCATTGCGCACACTGGCTCCAGCTTTGCTATATTCACTTATTAGTTTAAAAATAAATTAGTGATTTTTGGAATTTTCTATGTTTAAGACGATCCAGTAAGATAATGGCAACAATTTTCTCTCTTCTTTATTGTTTCTTATTAATCAGAGTCTTTATTTAAACACCAAGGACATATAGCATGCTAGGATTGACAGGAGCCATCTTCCTTACTGCCAGGTCCAAAGGGACAAAATAAAGAGATGACCAAGGGAAAATATCATTAAATAATTTCCTTATTTTGTTTTTTCCTTTTAAAGATTCATTTAGTTTTGTCTTATGTATATAAATATTTGTTTGCAGGTGAGTATGTGCAGCATGTGTGACCCAGGAATCTCTGGAGGCAATGGATCCCCTGGAGTTATAATTACAGAGGGTTGTGAGCTATCAGATGTGTACAGGAAACTGATCTGGGGTCTTCCACAAGAGTAGCAAGTACTCTTAACTCTTAACATCTTTCTAGCCTCAATAACAGTGTTATCAAAAGGGAATATTTGAAAACACTTTGTAGTCAAACCACAATGATTCAGAAAGCCAGAAGAATAAGCCCAGAGCTTCTGAGATATGTTTGTCTCTTTCTTTTAGTGTGACTTAATTGCAACATTCTCAAGACTCAGCTTTGTAGATGACAATATCTACAGTAGCAGTGTCAAAGGCTGGACGAGCTTGTTGAACTGTGAGTTGTCACTGAAGGACTCTGGAAAGTTCCATACAGTTATGTCAACATATATTAAACATCCATGTGCTTAGCAGGGGAGAATTTTGGTAAAATGCTATGTTGGATGTCAGAAAAATTACTTCTAACTCTCAAGATTTAAGTATTATTTAGTGACAATTTTATGAGATTTTTACTAGCAGTAAAATGTTTCATTTTTATAAGGGCATAAAATGTTTCCAAATAATCTATTAAGGACTTCCTATGAATTTGTTGCAGAAAAATATATTTATCATAGCTCATGTTGTCTAATAGGAACTTTAAAATACTATATGCATAGATCCTATGATTCATATTTATATCCTACATTTTTCTATTTTTTTCTATTTTTATTTCAGAATATGGTTCTATACTTTTCTATAAATTATGTTTTCAAATCTCTGATCATTCATTAACATCAACTTTTAATTTAGTCTTTTAAGGAATGCAACTATTAATCCTATTAATATTTAGTAAATTAATTAAGTTTGTAATTTTAATTTAAATTTAACATAGAATTATTCAGCTATTTTTCTGTTCTTTAAATTGAGTTGTAAATTAAATTATTTCTCATGGAAGTGAGTATAATTGAGCTAATTAATTAAACTATAGTAGAAATTATTACAGAACATTTAGCAGGAAGTAGGACTAAGACACTTCCAAGCTGACTTCAGGAAAATAAGGCCTGCCAGACACAGCAGAACTGATGCACATATGAACTCATAGGAACAGCTCTTCCGAGCAGGCCCCACACCCAGTAGGTAGACGGCCAACACAAAACGAACGCGATGGATGTGTGTGTGTGTGTGCCTGCATGTGAGCATGTATGTGTGATAATGCTTTGTTTGGTTATTCTTTATCTTATTGATCTTACATATTATGGTTTCCTGCTTTTGTGTTTTTTATGAGTTTTGTGTGTGTGTCTCGGCCAGTGTATGTGTCAGTCATGTGTGTCAGGCTTTTCCAGTTTTTGTTTGTTTTTTTCCTGTTTTTGTTTTCTTTTATTCTGATTTATTTGCCTGCTTTATTAAAAATCATTTTCTAAAGAGAGAAAATAGGCATGAAGTTGGATGGGTGGAGAGATAGAAAGGATCTGAGAGGAGAAATCATGTTGGAAATATATTGTATGAAAAATTATTTTCAATTAAAAATATTAGGTTACAAAAAAAGAACAAAATGTTTTTCTTTGGATAGTTTCATCTATATTTCTTTCAAATGATTCTGGAAATGCAATTAGAGCTTCTTCACTAATGGCATATAATCAGATTGTGAATACGAAGTGACAGTATTGTAAGAATTACAACTCATGAAAATTTTATTAATTAATACAACTTGAATTGTTAGCAGTAGCTCCTTGTCAGGTTTCCTCTCTGGTCAAGAATAGCAACGACAAACTGAAATATCCTACCGTTGATTCACTAATTTGTTGGCTAACGCTACTCACTTATAAATCTGATTTCAAAAGGAATATTATTATTTTTCTGTATAATCATTTATAACCATCATTTTTTAATGAGTTCTGTGTGGGCATAAAAACTGGGAATTAACCAGTTGCCTTTATTTGTTCTTCTCTTAGTAAACTAAGTGTGGGAGTTCACTTTTCAAGTCCTGATATTAATTTGAAAACTTTTCATGTGGTACTTATAAATATCAATATTTATTTTATTTGCATTGGAAATTAAGCTAACTTTGCATATGTTTTCTAAAATATATGCTCAAAAATTCATTTTAAGCTGCTGTAAATGATTACATATGATCTACACCTGTTTTATATTTTCTAAAACAAATTTCCAAACTAAAGCAGCAAGCAGTTTTAAGAGAACATCTTGCGTTTCGGTACACCAAAAACAATTTAAAATCAAGAATTAATAAGTCAATCCCTGAATAATTTAGCCAATCACTTTGTATTTAAATTAACCTGGATACTTACAGTATGCTCTCTTAGGTTTATGATAAAATTTTATTCGCTATAGTATGATAAGGTTATTAATAGTGAGAGTCAAACTTCTTGTAAATTTATACATAAACTGAGGCCAGAAGCTAACACCTATTTATCCACTCACGTATTTTATTCACTTAGCAGGGTTTGTTGTTTGTTTGTTTTTGCTTTTGCTTTTTTGGTGGACCATCCTTTATAAACCAGACATTGTTAAGAAGGGAAGAAAAACAAAATGCAATACTCCATTCCTGAAAACTCCAGTCTGGTGTCCGGAGATAGACTAATACAAACCATGGATTAATTTGGATGAATTATTGACAGTAATTTGGAGACTGTGAAAGACAGTGTGTATCATGACCATTGAAACAACAGCCAGAGACACTGCTTTTTAGATATATTTAAGAATCATCCAAAAGCAGAATCTTAATAATGCTCTCACTCCTCCATCTTTTTTTATCTTTCAGTATCATCCAATTAAAAACTCAACTGGACACAAGAGTTAAAAACTAGATCCCCTCCCCCACCCCAAGTTCAATTGTTTATTGATGCATAAAAACCACTTCAAGGAAAGGGGACGGTTCAGTTGGTGAAACATTTGCCGCACAAGCTTGATGACCTGAATCAGAATCCCCACATGAAGGACAGGTGCAATAAAATGGATGTCTGTAATGCCATCACTCCTGTGAGGAGATGGAAAGTTGCTACATTATTTTATGATGTGATCAGTAATAACCTCAAACTGTTGTACCATGTCCTCAGATTCTTATTGAAAATGAGGGATATAACTCAAATACAATACTGCAGTAATAATAGCAACATGAAACCTTTTTAATAGACACAATTTGGTTTTTCCTGACAATAAATAAGAAAAAGGGGTGTGTGTGTGTGTGTGTGTGTGTGTGTGTGTTTGTGGTATTCATCTTCTTTTATATCTTAATTTTCATAACTATGAACAAAATCTAATGATTTAGTAATCACTTAGTAGCTAATAAGCTATCTAGTTGGAGTACACAACTTTTATTTGTTTATTTATTTACTTGTTTGTATCTATTTTTTTAATATTCTTTTATTTTTTCATTCAAAAAATTTACACTTCCTCCCCTTCTCCCAGTCCCCTTCCGCTCCCCCACTAACCCTCCTCCCTCCCCCTGCTTCCTTAAGAGGGGGCAGGGTACCCTGCCCTGTGGGAAGCCCAAGGCCCTCCCCCCTCCATCCTGGCCTAGGAAGGTGTGCATCCATATAGACTAGATTCCCAAAAAGCTACTACATGCAGAAGAGATAGGTCCCAGTGCCATTATCATTGGCTTCTCAGTCAGCCCCCATTGACAGTCACATTCAGAGATTCCGGTTTGATCATCTGCTCATTCAGTCCTGGTCCAGTTGGATTTGGTGAGCTCCCATTAGATCAGGCACACTGTCACAGTTGGTGGACCAGCCTCTCCCGGTCTCGATTTCCTTGCTCATCTTCTCTCTTCTGCTCTTCGACTGGACCTTGGGTGCTCAGTCCATTGCTCTGATGTGATTGTGGGTCTCTATCTCTATCTCCATCTATCGGATGAAATTTCTATGGTGATGATCAAGATATTCATCAATGTGACTATGGGACAAGGCTAGTTCAGGCACCTTCTCCTCTGCTGCCCAAATACCTAGCTGGGGACATCCCCGTGGACACCTGGGATCCCCTCTAGAGCAAGACTCTTGCCAATCCTAAAATGATTCCCTTAATGTAGATATCTTATTCCCTTCTCCAATATCCACCCTTCCTCCATCTCCACCCTCTCACTCCCCCAAGCTCTCCCCAGTCCATCCCTTCTCCCTTCTCCCTCCCTCTCTCCCTTTCACTCCCCCCGACCCTACCTACACCCCTATCCTCATTCCCATGCCTCCACCTTTTGCCCAGCGATCTTGTTTGCTCCCAATTTCCAGGAGGATCTATATATGTTTTTCTTTGTGTTCACCTTGCTATTTTGCTTCTCTAGGCTTGTGAGTTATAAGCTTAATGTTCTTTGTTTATGGCTAGAGTCCACTAATGAGTGAGTACATACCATAATCATCTTTTTGGGTTTGGGATATCTCACTAAGGATAGTGTTTTCTATTTCCATCCATTTGCATGCAAATTTAAGGATGTCATTGCTTTTTACCCCTGAGTAGTATTCTAATGTGTATATATTCCACACTTTCTTGGTCCATTCTTCCATTGAGGGGCACCTAGGTTGTTTCCAGGTTCTGGCTATTACAAATAATGCTGCTATGAACATAGCTGCACAAATGCTTTTGTAGTATGATTGGGCATCTCTTGGGTATATTCCCAAGAGTGGTATTGCTGGATCCTGAGGTAGGTTGATTCCCAACTTACTGGATATGAAGCCTCAGGTCTCCTTTCCTTAGGCTAGAGATTGTCTGTGGATGGCCCATCAGTGTGCTTGCTTTGGGCTAAATTTAAATGATATTACTGCCAGGAAAATGTTTATTGATTCTGTAGCACAAAGTAATTAAACTGTTATCAGATATAGAAGACATGTCTCCATATGACTGGATATATACTTGGGGAGTTCTTTTCAGAGACCTTGGCATAAGTTCAGCTGAGATTGTGACCCATACCACAGAACTGAATTTCTTCAATAGTGGGGAGCTTATGAAGCAAAGAGGAATGCATATCCTAAAGAACAGATTTCAAGCATGGGAATTAGGAATGAAATATATTCAGATATTTTATTGATAGTGTCATAGGTGTTTCTGTAGCTTCAAATGCCATGTTAGTCAATGAATATAATCTATATACCTATAAATTTAATGTTGGAGTAACCTTTTTAAAAATTGAATAAAAATGGCCTAGTTATAAAGTTAAAAAAATAGACACAATTTAGGAGATAAAATTCAATGTATTTGAGTATTATGTAAAGTAATCTTAAGTGAATGCTAACCAAGTGAAATATTAAATATTTTGTGAAGGCTCTAATGTGTTTAATTTGAGGTTGAATATAACTGCCACCCATAATCTCATAGGGAGTGGCACTATTATGAGGTGTGGTTTTGTTGGAGTGAGTATGGCCTTGTTAGAAGAAATGTTACTGTGGGGGTAGGCTTTGAGATTTTCTATTCTCAGAATATCACCCAGCTCAGGAGATAGTTAATTTCCTGTTGCCTGCAAGCGGTAGGACTCTCAGCTCCAGTACCATGTCGGTCTGCACGCTGCCATGCTCCCCACTGTGGTGATAGTGGACTGAACCTCTGAAGTGTAAGGGAGCCACCCTCAATTAAACGTTTTCCTTTATAAGAGTTGCTGTGGTCATGGTATCTCTTCACAGCAATAGAAACCCTAATTGAGACAGAGGTCTAGTACCTAGTCTATAAATACGGTCAAATCTTCCTTACCCAGCTTCTCCACAAGAGGATGTCTTGTGGTCAGGCGCATGTATGTGTCTGCTTTTTGAATTTGGGTTGGAACTGTGACTTGTGAAAAGCCGAGTATGACAATTGATGCTGCATGGCTTTTGAATCTGAATCACAATAAATGCTAACATTTCTTGGGATCCTAGCACAACTGCCCTAGGGACAGTCCTGGAACTCCTGCTCCCCTGCCACAAGAAGTTCTGACTCCATGGAGAGGCTTGTCAAAGTGCAAGAATGTACAGCCCCAGCTGAGTTTCCACATTACAGCATCTGCCTACTGTAGTCATGTTACTTATCTACTCCAGGCAAGTGTACTGGCAAAGTCAGTGTCAGCTAAGTTCTCCAAAACAAACCACCCAGCCAAGCTTATGCAAGCCACAGTGTATTTAGGGCACCCAAATATTCACTTTATCTACAAAATCTGGAAGTGTTTGTTTGTGGTCTTTCAGACATGTGTGTTTCTCGGTGTGTGTATAGGTTCTATATGGTGGAGATCAGAGCATCACCTTGGGTGGGTGTCATCCCTCATCTTCCACCTTGTTTGAAATAAGTCTCTTGTTGCTTGAGGCTATGGAAACTATATTGGCTGAACTGCCAGCTTCTGGAAATCCTGACTCCACCTTCCATTTCCCAAATAGGAGGGCTGAGATTATAGATACTTGCTTCATTGCATCTGACTTTTACATGGCTTCTGGGACCAGTGTTTAGGTCTTTTTGCTCGTAGAGCAAACCCTTGCACTAACCCTTTTCCCACCACAGTCTAGTAAGTAGTATGAACTGAGGTATAGTGCTAACATGGTGTTCAGTTGAGTTTTTCAGTAGGTTGATGTAGAAAAAAGATTCTCAGGTAGCATTTTTGATATGGTCCTAATTTAGCAATGGATGCACAGAAACTCCAACACATTTTAATGTACTTCATAAATACTTCCCTCATGGTCAGTGTTCAAAGAGTTTTATTCTCAGTTCTCTTTTCCTCTGATAGTTTTGGCTCTGGTATTTATCTTTTCCATATGACAAAAGAGGAAGGAAAAAGAGAACATAAGTTGTTGGAGAAAAGGTTGAAGAATCCATTTCTTAAGCAGCATGAGAAGCCACTTATTCTTTCTGATAGTTCTACAAGAAACAGATGTCACAGGAGACTTCCAACCAGAGGGAAGGAAGCAAGAAGAATTCTGGGAAAGCAAATTAGATAGCAAGCAGGTGTATCTGAATCTGTTGATAGGCTGCATAATAGGAATAGGAAACTAATGAATGAAACAGAACCTTGCTTTTTGTGGATAGTTTTGATGGAATATGTCCTAAGGGCCTCTTTCAACTGCCTGTGTGCCTTCTAGATGCCAGAATCAGGGAGGGGATGCAGGTCCTTGGTAAACTTTCTAAACACATTGCACTTTCTCTAAAAACTACCTCTTAAATTCCTGGAGTGCTTTACTAACAAGTTCTACAGAATTCATTTTGGCAACAGAAAATGCCCATTGTAACACTAATGTAAAACTGGCTAGGAACAAAGCGATATTAAAAAAAATCTGTAATCTTCAGAGCATAAGTCAATAGGAGTTTAGTAAATGTAGGTGTGCATACTTAAGAATGGGATTATACCTCAGAGAATATGGAAAAAATGTTTTTGGTAGACTCTGTAGAAGTAATAATTCTAGAGTTAACTCCCTAAAAATTTGGGAAGGGGACATTATGTAATGTCTTTTCTCATTTTTATTACCTATATCTTCATTATTTTTAACAAAATCGGCAATCTTTCAGTTGCAAAGTTTTCTGAAACAAGTAGCATTTTGCGTATTATTCTATCATTGCTCTATTTATCGAAATGCCACTCTCCAGCACTGAATCATGCTGCTTTATTCTAGTTTGCTTTGGCCAAAGCATATGTTTTTTTTTTTTTTTTATTTCTTTGGCTCACCTCTTGAATTCTTTACATCTGCGAAACACTTTCCTGTTTACAAGCCTGGAGTGTAATAAGAGGAACTATGGGTACTTGCGAGGAATGCAGAAACTCTGGCTTCACTTTCTCAGGGTAGGTTCATTTTCCTGCCACACTCATTTGCTGTGATCCCAGAATGTTATGTGAGAGGTGATATGTTCTTTTAAAGAAATTTTGTACCAAGAATCTTATCCATGTGAAATCACCAAGGTAAGGAAAACAGCATAAGCTACTCTCCCCCAAAGCTTCATGTCTAGGTTCCTGCAAACAAATGGAAGGTTTTATGAGATGTGATGGCAATCAGTTCTTCTTTTCTTTTATCCCTTTTCTCAATCATCACACAGATAAGCTTAGACACCTAGACCCTGTTCCCATGCCATTGATCATACAGACATAGAGAGTGCACTGTGTTTTCTACTCTGGTCACATTGCTATTATTTCTTGTAATGAGAAAAAAATTCAAACCCACTCACCACTGATGAGTTGGCCAACTTTCTTGAGTCTGGATTTTTTGAGAGTTTCAGGCCACACATGGCCTTAATACTGAAGTAATTCCTAGCTTGATCCTTCGTTTCAAAGATTCAGTCTCAGTAGGTCACATCCCACTCTCTACCCTTCCACCCTGGATTTCAATCCTGAAGTATCTGCTATGTCTTTCTAATTTAGTGTTTACAGTGATTTGAACTTAGAAATTATAAAAGTTTTCAGTTTTGGAAGACACCAAAGACTTCTGTCTGAGTTATTTTCAAAAGCACAATGTTTATTTTTTTTCCTTCT